>CAJHNH020005778.1:0-17786 GCA_905116865.2 Candidula unifasciata | reverse complement strand
AAAAGTGGTCCAGAAAATTATTTTACACATAATAACACGCTAGATTCAGAGTAGGTAAACTGAATTTCTGATTTGGCATTTTTGGTACAATCTGGGGCCAACAATCGAGATAACATAAAAAATGACCACAAAGTGACCATTTTTCAGAATTTATGCCTTACGCCGTTTGGCCAAATTCATATTTTCAAAAAGTTTGCCAATTTTAGTCCTCAGTCTATTAAGTAAAAAAGTTGCCAATTTATTCTCATTCTATCATTTCACACTTGACGAGATACTCTAGATGATAAATTGGACACTTTGGAGCTCATTGGTGACAGAAAAATAGATAAGATAAAAGTGAAAAACAAATTTTACGAAGAAATGTTCCTAACAAATAACTTGTTTGTGTCCTACCACTAAACATTGAGTCCCAGACAATTATTTTACACATGGAGATAACATAAAAATGACCACAAGTGACATTTTTCCAGAATTTATGCCTTTCGCGTTTGGCCAAAATAATATTTGCAAAAAAGTTGCCAGTTTAGTCTCAGTCTATCATTTCACACTTGACGAGATACTCTAGATGAGAAATTGGACACTTTGGAGCTCATAGGTGACAGAAAAATAGATAAGATAAAAGTGAAAAACAAATTTTACTAAGTAATGTTCCTACACAACTTGTTTGTGTCCTACCACTAAACAGTGAGTCCCAGACAATTATTTTACACATGAATAGACACGCTAGATGCAGAGTTATTAAACTAGATGTCTGATTTGGCATTTTTGTACAATCTGGGGGCAACAATTGAGATAACATAAAAATGACCACAAGTGACAATTTTGCAGAATTTATGCCTTTTGCGTTTGGCCAAAATAATATTTGCAAAAAAAATGCCAATTTAGTCTCAGTCTATCATTTCACACTTGACGAGATACTCTAGATGAGAAATTGGACACTTTGGAGCTCATAGGTGACAGAAAAATAGATAAGATAAAAGTGAAAAACAAATTTTACGAAGAAATGTTCCTAAACACTTGTTTTGTGTCCTACCACTAAACAGTGAGTCCCAGACAATTATTTTACACATGAATAGACACGCTAGATGCAGAGTAGTTAAACTGGATGTCTGATTGGCATTTTTGTACAATCTGGGGGCAACAATTGAGATAACATAAAAATGACCACAAGTGACATTTTTTCAGAATTTATGCCTTTCGCGTTTGGCCAAAATCATATTTTCCAAAAAAGTTGCCAATTTATTCTCAGTCTATCATTTCAAACTTGACGAGATACTCTAGATGTTAAATTGGACACTTTGGAGCTCATAGGTGACAGAAAAATAGATAAAATAAAAGTGAAAAACACATTTTATGAAAGAAATGTTCCTAACAACTTGTTTGTGTCCTACCACTAAACAGTGAGTCCCAGACAATTATTTTACACATGAATAGAGACACGCTAGATGCAGAGTAGTTAAACTGGATGTCTGATTTGGCATTTTTGTACAATCTGGGGGCAACAATTGAGATAACATAAAAATGACCACAAGTGACAATTTTGCAGAATTTATGCCTTACGCGTTTGGCCAAAATAATATTTGCAAAAAGTTGCCAATTTAGTCTCAGTCTATCATTTCACACTTGACGAGATACTCTAGATGAGAAATTGGACACTTTGGAGCTCGTAGGTGACAGAAAAATAGATAAGATAAAAGTGAAAAACAAATTTTACGAAGAAATGTTCCTAACAACTTGTTTGTGTCCTACCACCACTAACACAGTGAGTCCCAGACAATTATTTTACACATGAATAGACACGCTAGATGCAGAGTAGTTAAACTGAATGTCTGATTTGGCATTTTTGTACAATCTGGGGGGCAACAATTGAGATAACATAAAAATGACCACAAGTGACATTTTTCCAGAATTTATGCCTTTCGCGTTTGGCCAAAATCATATTTTTCAAAAAAGTTGCCAATTTAGTCTCAGTCTATCATTTCACACTTGACGAGATACTCTAGATGAGAAATTGGACACTTTGGAGCTCATAGGTGACAGATAAATAGATAAGATAAAAGTGAAAAACAAATGTTACGAAGAAATGTTCCTAACAACTTGTTTGTGTCCTACCACTAAACATTGAGTCCCAGACAATTATTTTGCACATGAATAGACACGCTAGATGCAGAGTAGTTAAACTGAATATCTGATTTGGCATTTTCGTACAATCTGGGGGCAACAATTGAGATAACATAAAAATGACCACAAGTGACATTTTTCCAGAATTTATGCCTTTCGCGTTTGGCCAAAATCAATATTTTTCAAAAAAAGTTGCCAATTTAGTCTCAGTCTATCATTTCACACTTGGGGAGATACTCTAGATGAGAAATTGGACACTTTGGAGCTCATAGGTGACAGAAAAATAGATAAGATAAAAGTGAAAAACAAATTTTACGAAGAATTGTTCCTAACAACTTGTTTGTGTCCTACCACTAAACATTGATTCCCAGACAATTATTTTACACATGAATAGACACGCTAGATGCAGAGTAGTTAAACTGAATGTCTGATTTGGCATTTTTTTACAATCTGGGAGCAACAATATAGATAACATAAAAATGACCACAAGTGACATTTTTCCAGAATTTATGCCTTTCACGTTTGGCCAAAATCATATTTTCAAAAAAGTTGCCAATTTAGTCTCAGTCTATCATTTCACACTTAACGAGATACTCTAGGTGATAAATTGGACACTTTGGAGCTCATTGGTGACAGAAAAATAGATAAGATAAAAGTGAAAAAACAAATTTTACGAAGAAATGTTCCTAACAACTTGTTTGTGTCCTACCACTAAACATTGAGTCCCAGACAATTATTTTTACACATGAATAGACACGCTAGATGCAGAGTAGTTAAACTGAATGTCTGATTTGGCATTTTGGTACAATCTGGGGGCAACAATTGAGATAACATAAAAATGACCACAAGTGACAATTTTCCAGAATTTATGCCTTTCGCGTTTGGCCAAAATCATATTTTCAAAAAAGTTGCCAATTTAGTCTCAGTCTATCATTTCACACTTGACGAGATACTCTAGATGATAAATTGGACACTTTGGAGCTCGTTAGGTGACAGCAAAAAAGATAAGATAAAAAGTGAAAAACTAATTTTACGAGGAATTGTTCCTAACAACTTGTTTGTGTCCTACCACTAAACATTGAGTCCCAGACAATTATTTTACACATGAATAGACACGCTAGATGCAGAGTAGTTAAACTGGATGTCTGATTTGGCATTTTGGTACAATCTGGGGGCAACAATTGAGATAACATAAAAATGACCACAAGTGACATTTTTCCAGAATTTATGCCTTTCGCGTTTGGCCAAAATTATATTTTCCAAAAAGTTGCCAATTTAGTCTCAGTCTATCATTTCACACTTGACGAGATACTCTAGATGATAAATTGGACACTTTGGAGCTCATAGGTGACAGAAAAATAGATAAGATAAAAGTGAAAAACAAATTTTACGAAGAAATGTTCCTAACAACTTGTTTGTGTCCTACCACTAAACAGTGAGTCCCAGACAATTATTTTACACATGAATAGACACGCTAGATGCAGAGTAGTTAAACTGGATGTCTGATTTGGCATTTTGGTACAATCTGGGGGCAACAATTGAGATAACATAAAAATGACCACAAGTGACATTTTTCCAGAATTTATGCCTTTCGCGTTTGGCCAAAATCATATTTTCAAAAAAGTTGCCAATTTAGTCTCAGTCTATCATTTCACACTTGACGAGATACTCTAGATGAGAAATTGGACACTTTGGAGCTCATAGGTGACAGAAAAATAGATAAGATAAAAGTGAAAAAACAAATTTTACGAAGAAATGTTCCTAACAACTTGTTTGTGTCCTACCACTAAACATTGAGTCCCAGACAATTATTTTACACATGAATAGACACGCTAGATGCAGAGTAGTTAAAAATTGAGATGGATGTCTGATTTGGCATTTTTTCACACTTGTACAATCTGGGGGCAACAATTGAGATAACATAAAAATGACCACAAGTGACATTTTTTACAGAATTTATGCCTTTCGCGTTTGGCCAAAATCATATTTGCCAAAAAATGTTGCCAATTTAGTCTCAGTCTATCATTTCACACTTGACGAGATACTCTAGATGAGAAATTGGACACTTTGGAGCTCATAGGTGACAGAAAAATAGATAAGATAAAAGTGAAAACAAATTTTACGAAGAAATGTTCCTAACAACTTGTTTGTGTCCTACCACTAAACAGTGAGTCCCAGACAATTATTTTACACATGAATAGACACGCTAGATGCAGAGTAGTTAAACTGGATGTCTGATTTGGCATTTTTGTACAATCTGGGGGCAACAATTGAGATAACATAAAAATGACCACAAGTGACAATTTTGCAGAATTTATGCCTTTCGCGTTTGGCCAAAATCATATTTGCAAAACAGTTGCCAATTTAGTCTCAGTCTATCATTTCACACTTGACGAGATACTCTAGATGATAAATTGGACACTTTGGAGCTCGTTTGTGACAGAAAAATAGATAAGATAAAAGTGAAAAACAAATTTTACGAAGAATTGTTCCTAACAACTTGTTTGTGTCCTACCACTAAACAGTGAGTCCCAGACAATTATTTTACACATGAATAGACACGCTAGATGCAGAGTAGGTAAACTGAATGTCTGATTTGGCATTTTGGTACAATCTGGGGGCAACAATTGAGATAACATAAAAATGACCACAAGTGACATGTTTCCAGAATTTATGCCTTTCGCGTTTGGCCAAAATCATATTTTCCAAAAAAGTTGCCAATTTAGTCTCAGTCTATCATTTCACATTTGACGAGATACTCTAGATTAAAAATTGGACACTTTAGAGCTCATAGGTGACAGAAAAATAGATAAGATAAAAGTGAAAAACAAATTTTATGAAGAAATGTTCCTAACAACTTGTTTGTGTCCTACCACTAAACAGTGAGTCCCAGACAATTATTTTACACATGAATAGACACGCTAGATGCAGAGTAGGTAAACTGAATGTCTGATTTGGCATTTTGGTACAATCTGGGGCAACAATTGAGATAACATAAAAATGACCACAAGTGACATTTTTCCAGAATTTATGCCTTTCGCGTTTGGCCAAAATCATATTTTCCAAAAAAGTTGCCAATTTAGTCTCAGTCTATCATTTCACATTTGACGAGATACTCTAGATTAAAAATTGGACACTTTAGAGCTCATAGGTGACAGAAAAATAGATAAGATAAAAGTGAAAAACAAATTTTATGAAGAAATGTTCCTAACAACTTGTTTGTGTCCTACCACTAAACAGTGAGTCCCAGACAATTATTTTACACATGAATAGACACGCTAGATGCAGAGTAGTTAAACTGGATGTCTGATTGGGCATTTCTGTACAATCTGGGGTCAACAATTGAGATAACATAAAAATGACCACAAGTGACAATTTTGCAGAATTTATGCCTTTCGCGTTTGGCCAAAATAGTATTTGCAAAACAGTTGCCAATTTAGTCTCAGTCTATCATTTCACACTTGACGAGATACTCTAGATGATAAATTGGACACTTTGGAGCTCGTTGGTGACAGAAAAATAGATAATATAAAAGTGAAAAACAAATTTTACGAAGAATTGTTCCTAACAACTTGTTTGTGTCCTACCACTAAACATTGAGTCCCAGACAATTATTTTACACATGAATAGACACGCTAGATGCAGAGTAGGTAAAACTGGGTGTCTGATTGGGCATTTTTGTACAATCTGGGGGAAACAATTGTGAGAGAACATAAAAATGACAGAGCACCAGTTGACAGCAAAAAAGACAAGTGACAATTTTTCGCAATTTTATGCCTTTCGTGTTTGCCGCAAATCATATTTCTCCAAAAGTTGCCCAATTTAGTCTCAGTCCTCTCAAATCACATCTTTGACGAGAATACTCCTAATGAGAAATTGTGACACTTTGGAGATTATAGGTGACAGAAAAATAAGAAAAGGGAAAAGCGTACAACACATTTGACGAAGAAATGTTCGCTAAACAACTTGTTTGTGTCCTACACTCAAACATTGAGTTCCCATACAATTATTTTACCCATGAATATGACACGCCTGGGAATGCACAGTAGGTAAATTGGATGTCTGATTTGGCATATTTGTATAAAAAAAAAAAAAAAAAAAAGTAAACTCTGGGGGCAACACTTGACGTTATGAACATATAAACATGACGCACACGTGCAAACAATTATTCCCAGAAATTTATGCCTTTCGCGTTGGGCCTAAAGCATATTTTGCAACAGATGTGCCAATTTCGTCGCAGTCTCGCATTCACTCTTGACGCGACCCTCTAGAGTGAGAATTTGGACACTGTGGAGCTCATAAGGTTTTGACAGAAAAACTAGACAAGATAACAAGTTGAAAAACACATTTTACTAAGAAATTGTCCCTAACAACGATTGTTTGTGCCCTACCACTACACAGTGATTCCCAGACAATTATTTTTACACACATAAATAGACACGCTAGGTGCAGAGTAGGTAAACTGGGTGTCATGATTTGGCATTTTGGTACAATATGGGGCAACAATTGAGGATAACATAAAAATGACACACAAATTGACATTTTTCCTAAATTTATGCCTTTCGTGTTTGGCCAAAATTCATCTATATTCCAAAATTCTTGCCATAATTTAGAGTCCTCATTCTATCAATTCACACTTGAACAGCAATACTCTAGATTGAGAAATTGTGACACTTGGGGCAAACCGTGCATAAATATGGAGCTCATAGGTGACAGAAAAATCGATAGATAAAAGTTAAACACAAATTAACGTAAGAAATTGTTCCCAACAACTTGTTTGTCTCCTACCACTAAAGCAGTAAGCCCAGACAATTCTTTTACACATTGATAGACCACGCTAGAATGCAGAGTAGATAAACTTGACATGTCTGATTTGGCAATTTTTTGGTACAATCTTGGGCAACAATTTGAGATAATCATAAAAAATGACCACAAGTGGACATTTTTTCCAGAATTTATGCCTTTCGCGTTTGGCCAAAATCATATTTTTTAAAAAGGTTGCCAATTAGTCTCAGTCTATCATTTCACACTTGACGAGTATACTCTAGATGAGACATTGGGACACTTTGGGGCTCATAGGTGACAGAAAAAATAGATAAGATAAAGTGAAAACCAAATTTTACGATATGAAAATGTTCCTAACAATCTTGTTTGTGTCCTACCACTAAACAGTGAGTCCCAGACAATTATTTTACACATGAATCGACACGCTAGATGCAGAGTAGTTAAACTGGATTTCTGATTTGGCATTTTTTGTACAATCTGGGGGCAAACAATTGATATAAACATAAAAATGCCAACAAGTGACAATTTCTTTCAGAATTTATGCCTTCGCGTTTGCCCAAATCATAGTTCTAAACAGTTACCATTTAGTCTCGTAGTGAATCTTCCATCTTGACTAGACACCTCTAATGAGAAATTGGACACTTTGGAGCTTAATAGGTGACAGAAAAATAGAAAAAGTGAAATTGAAAACACATTTTTCACTGAACAGAAATGTTCCTAAAACTTGTTGTGTCCTAAAGAACCACTAAACAGTGAGTTTCCAGAACAATTATTTTTACACATGAATAAGACACGCTAGATGCAGAGTAGTTAAACTGGATGTCTGATTTTGGCAGTTTTGTACAATCTGGGGGCACAACTTGAGACATAACAAAAAACTGACCACTAGTGACGTTTTTCCCAGAATTTATGCCTTTTCGCTGTTTGGCCAAAACATATTTGTCCAAAAATTGCCAAATTTTCACGTCTCAGTCTCTATCATTTCACACTTACAGATACTGTAGATGAAGACTTGGATACTTTGGAGCTCGTTGGTGACAGAAAAATAGATAAGATAAAAGTGAAAAACAAATTTTACGAAGAATTGTTCCTAACAACTTGTTTGTGTCCTACCACTAAACATTGAGTCCCAGACAATTATTTTACACATGAAAAGACACGCTAGATGCAGAGTAGGTAAACTGAATGTCTGATTTGGCATTTTGGTACAATCTGGGGGCAACAATTGAGATAACACAAAAATGACCACAAGTGACATTTTTCCAGAATTTATGCCTTTCGCGTTTGGCCAAAATCATTTTTTTTCAAAAAGTTGCCAATTTAGTCTCAGTCTATCATTTCACACTTGACGAGATACTCTAGATGATAAATTGGATACTTTGGAGCTCGTTGGTGACAGAAAAATAGATAAGATAAAAGTGAAAAACAAATTTTACGAAGAATTGTTCCTAACAACTTGTTTGTGTCCTACCACTAAACATTGAGTCCCAGACAATTATTTTACACATGAATAGACACGCTAGATGCAGAGTAGTTAAACTGAATGTCTGATTTGGCATTTTTGTACAATCTGGGGGCAACAATTGAGATAACATAAAAATGACCACAAGTGACATTTTTCCAGAATTTATGCCTTTCGCGTTTGGCCAAAATCATATTTTCAAAAAGTTGCCAATTTAGTCTCAGTCTATCATTTCACACTTGACGAGATACTCTAGATGATAAATTGGACACCTTGGAGCTCGTTGGTGACAGAAAAATAGATAAGATAAAAGTGAAAAACAAATTTTACGAAGAAATGTTCCTAACAACTTGTTTGTGTCCTACCACTAAACATTGAGTCCCAGACAATTATTTTACACATGAATAGACACGCTAGATGCAGAGTAGGTAAACTGAATGTCTGATTTGGCATTTTGGTACAATCTGGGGGCAACAATTGAGATAACATAAAAATGACCACAAGTGACATTTTTCCAGAATTTATGCCTTTCGCGTTTGGCCAAAATCATATTTTGCAAAAAAGTTGCCAATTTAGTCTCAGTCTATCATTTCACACTTGACGAGATACTCTAGATGAGAAATTGGACACTTTGGAGCTCGTTAGGTGACAGAAAAATAGATAAGATAAAAGTGAAAACAAATTTTACGAAGAAATGTTCCTAACAACTTGTTTGTGTCCTACCACTAAACATTGAGTCCCAGACAATTATTTTACACATGAATAGACACGCTAGATGCAGAGTAGGTAAACTGAATGTCTGATTTGGCATTTTTGTACAATCTGGGGACAACAATTGAGATAACATAAAAATGACCACAAGTGACAATTTTCCAGAATTTATGCCTTTCGCGTTTGGCCAAAATCATATTTTCCAAAAAGTTGCCAATTTAGTCTCAGTCTATCTTTTCACACTTGACGAGATACTCTAGATGATAAATTGGACACTTTGGAGCTCGTTGGTGACAGAAAAATAGATAAGATAAAAGTGAAAAACAAATTTTACGAAGAATTGTTCCTAACAACTTGTTTGTGTCATACCACTAAACATTGAGTCCCAGACAATTATTTTACACATGAATAGACACGCTAGATGCAGAGTAGTTAAACTGAATGTCTGATTTGGCATTTTGGTACAATCTGGGGGCAACAATTGAGATAACATAAAAATGACCACAAGTGACATTTTTCCAGAATTTATGCCTTTCGCGTTTGGCCAAAATCATATTTTCCAAAAAAGTTGCCAATTTAGTCTCAGTCTATAATTTCACACTTGACGACAACAATTGAGATAACATATAAAAATGACCACAAGTGACAATTTTGCCAGAATTTATGCCTTACGCGTTTGGCCAAAATCATATTTGCAAAAAAGTTGCCAATTTAGTCTCAGTCTATCATTTCACACTTGACGAGATACTCTAGATGAGAAATTGGACACTTTGGAGCTCATAGGTGACAGAAAAATAGATAAGATAAAAGTGAAAAACAAATTTTACTAAGAAATGTTCCTAACAACTTTGTTTGTGTCCTACCCACTAAACAGTGAGTCCAGACAATTATTTTACACATGAATAGACACGCTAGATGCAGAGTAGTTAAACTGGATGTCTGATTGGCATTTTTGTACAATCTGGGGGGCAACAATTGAGATAACATAAAAAATGACCACAAGTGACAATTTTGCAGAATTTATGCCTTTCGCGCGTTGGCCAAAAAAATATTTGCAAAAAAAGTTGCCAATTTAGTCTCAGTCTATCATTTCACACTTGACGAGATACTCTAGATGAGAAATTGGACACTTTAGGAGCTCGTAGGTGACAGAAAAATAGATAAGATAAAAGTGAAAAACAAATTTTACGAAGAAATGTTCCTAACAACTTGTTTGTGTCCTACCACTAAAAACATTGAGTCCCAGACAATTATTTTACACATGAATAGACACGCTAGATGCAGAGTAGGTAAACTGAATGTCTGATTTGGCATTTTTCTGTACAATCTGGGGGCAACAATTGAGATAACATAAAAATGACCACAAGTGACATTTTTCCAGAATTTATGCCTTTCGCGTTTGGCCAAAAATCATATTTTTTTCAAAAAAGTTGCCAATTTAGTCTCAGTCTATCATTTTTCACACTTGACGAGATACTCTAGATGAGAAATTGGACACTTTGGAGCTCGTTGGTGACAGAAAAATAGATAAGATAAAAGTGAAAAACAAATTTTACGAAGAATTGTTCCTAACAACTTGTTTGTGTCATACCACTAAACATTGAGTCCCAGACAATTATTTTACACATGAATAGACACGCTAGATGCAGAGTAGTTAAACTGGATGTCTGATTTGGCATTTTTTGTACAATCTGGGGGCAACAATTGAGATAACATAAAAATGACCACAAGTGACAATTTTGCCAGAATTTATGCCTTTCGCGTTTGGCCAAAATAATATTTGCAAAAAAGTTGCCAATTTAGTCTCAGTCTATCATTTCACACTTGACGAGATACTCTAGATGATAAATGGGACACTTTGGAGCTCGTTGGTAACAGAAAAATAGATAAGACAGAGTAGTTAAACTGGATGTTGAAAAAACAAATTTTACGAAGAATTGTTCCTAACAACTTGTTTGTGTCCTACCACTAAACATTGAGTCCCAGACAATTATTTTACACATGAATAGACACGCTAGATGCAGAGTAGTTAAACTGGATGTCTGATTTGGCATTTTTATACAATCTGGGGGGCAACAATTGAGATAACATAAAAATGACCACAAGTGACATTTTTCCAGAATTTATGCCTTTCGCGTTTGGCCAAAATCATATTTTCCAAAAAGTTGCCAATTTTGTCTCAGTCTATCATTTCACACTTGACGAGATACTCTAGATGAGAAATTGGACACTTTGGAGCTCATAGGTGACAGAAAAATAGATAAGATAAAAGTGAAAAACAAATTTACGAAAGAAATGTTCCTAACAACTTGTTTGTGTCCTACCACTAAACAGTGAGTCCCAGACAATTATTTTACACATGAATAGACACGCTAGATGCAGAGTAGTTAAACTGGATGTCTGATTTGGCATTTTTGTACAATCTGGGGGCAACAATTGAGATAACATAAAAATGACCACAAGTGACAATTTTGCAGAATTTATGCCTTTCGCGTTTGGCCAAAATCATATTTTCAAAAAAAGTTGCCAATTTAGTCTCAGTCTATCATTTCACACTTGACGAGATACTCTAGATGAGAAATTGGACACTTTGGAGCTCATAGGTGACAGAAAAATAGATAAGATAAAAGTGAAAAACAAATTTTATGAAGAATTGTTCCTAACAACTTGTTTGTGTCCTACCACTAAACAGTGAGTCCCAGACAATTATTTTACACATGAATAGACACGCTAGATGCAGAGTAGGTAAAACTGAATGTCTGATTTGGCATTTTGGTACAATCTGGGGGCAACAATTGAGATAACATAAAAATGACCACAAGTGACATTTTTTCCAGAATTTATGCCTTTCGCGTTTGGCCAAAATCATATTTTTCAAAAAAGTTGCCAATTTAGTCTCAGTCTATCATTTCACACTTGACGAGATACTCTAGATGAGAAATTGGACACTTTGGAGCTCATAGGTGACAGAAAAATAGATAAGATAAAAAAGTGAAAAAACAAATTTTTACGAAGAAATGTTCCTAACAACTTGTTTGTGTCCTACCACTAAACAGTGAGTCCCAGACAATTATTTTACACATGAATAGACACGCTAGATGCAGAGTAGTTAAACTGAATGTCTGATTTGGCATTTTTGTACAATCTGGGGGCAACAATTGAGATAACATAAAAATGACCACAAGTGACATTTTTCCAGAATTTATGCCTTTCGCGTTTGGCCAAAATCATATTTTCCAAAAAAGTTGCCAATTTAGTCTCAGTCTATCATTTCACACTTGACGAGATACTCTAGATGAGAAATTGGACACTTTGGAGCTCGTAGGTGACAGAAAAATAGATATAAGATAAAAGTGAAAAACAAATTTACGAAGAATTGTTCCTAACAACTTGTTTGTGTCCTACCACTAAACAGTGAGTCCCAGACAATTATTTTACACATGAATAGACACGCTAGATGCAGAGTAGTTAAACTGGATGTCTGATTTGGCATTTTTGTACAATCTGGGGGCAACAATTGAGATAACATAAAAATGGCCAAAAGTGACATTTTTTTTAGAATTTAAGCCTTTCGCGTTTGGCCAAAATCATATTTTCAAAAAAAGTTGCCAATTTAGTCTCAGTCTATCATTTCACACTTGACGAGATACTCTAGATGATAAATTTGACACTTTGGAGCTCATAGGTGACATAAAAATAGATAAGATAAAAGTGAAAAAACAAATTTTACGAAGAAATGTTCCTAACAACTTGTTTGTGTCCTACCACTAAACAGTGAGTCCCAGACAATTATTTTACACATGAATAGACACGCTAGATGCAGAGTAGTTAAACTGGATGTCTGATTTGGCATTTTTGTACAATCTGGGGGCAACAATTGAGATAACATAAAAATGACCACAAGTGACATTTTTGCAGAATGTATGCCTTTCGCGTTTGGCCAAAATCATATTTTCAAAAAAGTTGCCAATTTAGTCTCAGTCTATCATTTCACACTTGACGAGATACTCTAGATGAGAAATTGGACACTTTGGAGCTCATAGGTGACAGAAAAAAAATAGATAAGATAAAAGTGAAAAACAAATTTTAAGAAGAAATGTTCCTAACAACTTGTTTGTGTCCTACCACTAAACATTGAGTCCCAGACAATTATTTTAAACATGAATAGACACGCTAGATGCAGAGTAGTTAAACTGGATGTCTGATTCGGCATTTTGGTACAATCTGGGGGGCACAATTGAGATAACATAAAAATGACCACAAGTGACATTTTTCCAGAATTAATGCCTTTCGCGTTTGGTCAAAATCATATTTTCCAAAAAAAATGCCAATTTAGTCTCAGTCTATCATTTCACACTTGACGAGATACTCTAGATGATAAATTGGACACTTTGGAGCTCGTTGGTGACAGAAAAATAGATAAGATAAAATTGAAAAACAAATTTTAAGAAGAAATGTTCCTAACAACTTGTTTGTGTCCTACCACTAAACATTGAGTCCCAGACAATTATTTTACACATGAATAGACACGCTAGATGCAGAGTAGTTAAACTGAATGTCTGATTTGGCATTTTGGTACAATCTGGGGGCACAATTGAGATAACATAAAAATGACCACAAGTGACATTTTTTGCAGAATTTATGCCTTTCGCGTTTGGCCAAAATCATATTTTCAAAAAAGTTGCCAATTTAGTCTCAGTCTATCATTTCACACTTGACGAGATACTCTAGATGAGAAATTGGACACTTTGGAGCTCATAGGTGACAGAAAAATAGATAAGATAAAAGTGAAAAACAAATTTTACGAAGAAATGTTCCTAACAACTTGTTTGTGTCCTACCACTAAACAGTGAGTCCCAGACAATTATTTTACACATGAATAGACACGCTAGATGCAGAGTAGTTAAACTGAATGTCTGATTTGGCATTTTTGGTACAATCTGGGGGCAACAATTGAGATAACATAAAAATGACCACAAGTGACATTTTTTCCAGAATTTATGCCTTACGCGTTTGGCCAAAAATATTTTTTCCAAAAAAGTGCCAATTTAGTCTCAGTCTATCATTTCACACTTGACGAGATACTCTAGATGATAAATTGGACACTTTGGAGCTCGTTGGTGACAGAAAAAAAGAGATAAGATAAAAGTGAAAAACAAATTTTACGAAGAATTGTTCCTAACAACTTGTTTGTGTCCTACCACTAAACAGTGAGTCCCAGACAATTATTTTACACATGAATAGACACGCTAGATGCAGAGTAGTTAAACTGAATGTCTGATTTGGCATTTTGGTACAATCTGGGGGCAAACAATTGAGATAACATAAAAATGACCACAAGTGACAATTTTCCAGAATTTATGTCTTTCCTGTTTGGCCAAAAATCATATTTTCAAAAAAGTTGCCAATTTAGTCTCAGTCTATCATTTCACACTTGACGAGATACTCTAGATGATAAATTGGACACTTTGGAGCTCATAGGTGACAGAAAAATAGATAAGATAAAAAAGTGAAAAACAAATTTTACGAAGAAATGTTCCTAACAACTTGTTTGTGTCCTACCACTAAACAGTGAGTCCCAGACAATTATTTTACACATGAATAGACACGCTAGATGCAGAGTAGTTAAACTGGATGTCTGATTTGGCATTTTGGTACAATCTGGGGGCAACAATTGAGATAACATAAAAATGACCACAAAGTGACATTTTTCCAGAATTTTATGCCTTACGCGTTTGGCCAAAATCATATTTGCAAAAAAAAGTTGCCAATTTAGTCTCAGTCTATCATTTCACACTTGACGAGATACTCTAGATGATAAATTGGACACTTTGGAGCTCATTGGTGACAGAAAAATAGATAAGATAAAAGTGAAAAAAAAATTTTTACGAAGAAATGTTCCTAACAACTTGTTTGTGTCCTACCACTAAACAGTGAGTCCCAGACAATTATTTTTTTACACATGAATAGACACGCTAGATGCAGAGTAGGTAAACTGAATGTCTGATTTGGCATTTTGGTACAATCTGGGGGCAACAATTGAGATAACATAAAAATGACCACAAGTGACATTTTTGCAGAATTTATGCCTTTTCGCGTTTGGCCAAAATCATATTTTTCAAAAAAGTTGCCAATTTAGTCTCAGTCTATCATTTCACACTTGACGAGATACTCTAGATGAGAAAATTGGACACTTTGGAGCTCGTTAGGTGACAGAAAAATAGATAAGATAAAAGTGAAAAACAAATTTTACGAAGAAATGTTCCTAACAACTTGTTTGTGTCCTACCCACTAAACAGTGAGTCCCAGACAATTATTTTACACATGAATATAGACACGCTAGATGCAGAGTAGTTAAACTGGATGTCTGATTTGGCATTTTTGTACAATCTGGGGGCAAACAATTGAGATAACATAAAAATGACCACAAGTGACAATTTTGCAGAATTTATGCATTTCGCGTTTGGCCAAAATCATATTTGCAAAAAAGTTGCCAATTTAGTCTCAGTCTATCATTTCACACATTTGACGAGATATTCTAGATGATAAATTGGACACTTTGGAGCTCATAGGTGACAGAAAAATAGATAAGATAAAAGTGAACAACAAATTTTACGAAGAATTGTTCCCTACCACTTGTTTGTGTCCTACCACTAAACAGTGAGTCCCAGACAATTATTTTACACATGAATAAACACGCTAGATGCAGAGTAGTTAACTGGATGTCTGATTTGGCATTTTAGTACAATCTGGGGGCAACAATTGAGATAACATAAAAATGACCACAAGTGACAATTTTCCAGAATTTATGCCTTTCGCGTTTGGCCAAAATCCTATTTTCAAAAAAGTTTGCCAATTTAGTCTCAGTCTATCATTTCACACTTGACGAGATACTCTAGATGAGAAATTGGACACTTTGGAGCTCATAGGTGACAGAGAAAAATAGATAAGATAAAAGTGAAAAACAAATTTTACGAAGAAATGTTCCTAACAACTTGTTTGTGTCCTACCACTAAACAGTGAGTCCCAGACAATTATTTTACACATGAATAGACACGCTAGATGCAGAGTAGTTAAACTGGATGTCTGATTTGGCATTTTTGGTACAATCTGGGGGCAACAATTGAGATAACATAAAAATGACCACAAGTGACAATTTTTCAGAATTTATGCCTTACGCGCGTTTTTGGCCAAAATCATATTTTCAAAAAAAAGTTGCCAATTTAGTCTCAGTCTATCATTTCACACTTGACGAGATACTCTAGATGATAAATTGGACACACTTTGGAGCTCATTGGTGACAGAAAAATAGATAAGATAAAAGTGAAAAAAAACAAAATTTTACGAAGAATTGTTCCTAACAACTTGTTTGTGTCCTACCACTAAACAGTGAGTCCCAGACAATTATTTTACACATGAATAGACACGCTAGATGCAGAGTAGGTAAAACTGAATGTCTGATTTGGCATTTTGGTACAATCTGGGGGCAACAATTGAGATAACATAAAAATGACCACAAGTGACATTTTTGCAGAATTTATGCCTTTCGCGTTTGGCCAAAATAATATTTTTTCCAAAAAAGTTGCCAATTTAGTCTCAGTCTATCATTTCACACACTTGACGAGATACTCTAGATGATAAATTGGACACTTTGGAGCTCATAGGTGACAGAAAAATAGATAAGATAAAAGTGAAAAACAAATTTTACGAAGAAATTGTTCCTAACAACTTGTTTGTGTCCTACCACTAAACAGTGAGTCCCAGACAATTATTTTACACATGAATAGACACGCTAGATGCAGAGTAGTTAAAACTGGAATGTCTGATTTGGCATTTTGGTACAATCTGGGGGGCAACAATTGAGATAACATAAAAATGACCACAAGTGACAATTTTTTCAGAATTTATGCCTTACGCGTTTGGCCAAAATCATATTTGCAAAAAAGTTGCCAATTTAGTCTCAGTCTATCATTTCACACTTGACGAGATACTCTAGATGAGAAAATTGGACACTTTGGAGCTCGTTGGTGACAGAAAAATAGATAAGATAAAAGTGAAAAAACAAATTTTACGAAGAATTGTTCCTAACAACTTGTTTGTGTCCTACCACTAAACAGTGAGTCCCAGACAATTATTTTACACATGAATAGACACGCTAGATGCAGAGTAGTAAACTGAATGTCTGATTTGGCATTTTGGTACAATCTGGGGGCAACAATTGAGATAACATAAAAAATGACCACAAGTGACATTTTTGCAGAATTTATGCCTTACGCGTTTGGCCAAAATCATATTTTGCAAAAAAGTTGCCAATTTAGTCTCAGTCTATCATTTCACACTTGACGAGATACTCTAGATGAGAAATTGGACACTTTGGAGACTAAACAGTGAGTCCCAGACAATTATTTTACACATGAATAGACACGCTAGATGCAGAGTAGGTAAACTGAATGTCTGATTTGGCATTTTTTGTAGAAGAAGATGTTCCTAACAACTTGTTTGTGTCCTACCACTAAACATTGAGTCCCAGACAATTATTTTACACATGAATAGACACGCTAGATGCAGAGTAGTTAAACTGGATGTCTGATTTGGCAATTTTGGTACAATCTGGGGGCAACAATTGAGATAACATAAAAATGACCACAAGTGACATTTTTCCAGAATTTATGCCTTTCGCGTTTGGCCCAAAATATAATTTTTCCAA
>CAJHNH020005777.1:12500-17792 GCA_905116865.2 Candidula unifasciata | reverse complement strand
AGCAGGTGCACATGCGATCAATTTTAATCACACAATGGCACCACCAATATTGCGACAACCGGCATCGCGCCATTTTCTGAACCTACAATTCACACCACCACGTTGGTCACAATCGAAAAACATTCCAAACAAAATCCGCAGCTCACAGTGTTACGCCATACACTCAGCTCAGAAGCTAGATGACGAAACTATGTCCTTTCAGTCTACAAATGGAGCAAAAATGCAAAGGCCGCCGTCTGGCAGAAGCAAAGAATTTGCCACTGTTCAAAACAGTTGCCGTGCCTAGCGTCCATTTTTGACCAGAAGTTAGTGTACTAGGGTGGAGAAAGCCCTAAGTACCAAGATAAAAAATAAAGGAAAATAGTTCGTTAGGTGGGGACTAGAAACAAAAATATTCTAGTCCAGGCACGAGATCTTTTGTGTAAAGTCTAATAAGCCAGGTAACAAATAAACAAACTACGCACACTAGCCATAAGTACTAATCCGAATCAAAAAGCTGGGACTATCATTATCACATTCACATCTATTTATTTCACTGAACATCATCTAAGGTCTTTACAAATAATAATGCATTACAATTCACAACGTGTTAGAAAATACCCTACAATAGATGGAACCTATCTTTCTCTCTACACATCTCAACCCACGTTGCGTAAAATCATTGAACGCAACGGACAAATCAGAACTACATGTTTCTCGTCCTAAAACCAGTGAGCCTAAGAGGGCGAAAATGGTCACTCCCGTCTGTTTTATCACTTCCTGACCCCCAAGTTAGCCAGGTTTTTAGCTCGCTTAAATAAGCCTAATTAAATTTATATAACAGTCGTCCAGCGGCTGTTTCATTAGAATCACACCGGCTTTATTTACTTCCAATTAAGACTGGGTGGATCTGGAAGCAAAAAATAGTTTTTGAGAGCTGTTATGTGCTATCTGAGTTACACACTAATCAGCACACTGCTAAGTGTCTATATGTATCACTTTCGCTCCCAAACTCTCGAAGCAGGACTTGATAGTAGTTTCGTCATAAAATAGGTTTATACGACAGAACCTAAGAAGGTAGTTACAAGCACCCATATCGACACAGCTGCATACACAGAGATGTAGACAATGATCCTAACTGGCATACGAACATAGTCCTCTCTCTATCTCTCTCTCTATCTCTCTCTCTCTCTCTCTCTCTCTCTCTCTCTCTCTCTCTCTCTCTATCTATCTCAATCTGTAGTGCCCTCTCCCTAACCACTACAGCTCCGAAGGTCTACAGCTTCCCAAAACTCTGGTTTCGCTGTACAGAAGAACAGGAAAATCTCTTCTATCAACTGGAACTTAGCATTACTTCAGCAGACAACAACGGCTAACTGGAAACGGACTTCACTTGCTCCTTCTCCAGCATGTTCCCACAGCACATCAGCCTATCGAAAGACTCCGATGACCGACAGGACTTATAACATAAGTCCCCTCTAGTACACAGCTCCCCTCGTCTTCCCTACTGTTCTGTTTCTATGGTTATCCTACGTCTCCTTGCGCCGTCACCCAGAACAGTCAATATTGGAGCATCCAGTCCCCTTGGCCATACTTCATCAGGGGGACTATATCTTTGACTCTTACTCAGACTTTGCTGCCTGACGGTTACACGGTACTCTGTCTCACTCGAGAGATACTTACTGACTCTGACACTGACAGTCCCTCTCTCTTTCTCTCTCTATCTCTCTCTCTCTCTCTCTGCTCCGGTCTCTGACGTGGTCACTAACTGACGTAGAACACTCTCCTGCTGGGTGTGTACTACAGCCGCATTTCCCTAGTGCTTTAGCTTTCTGTCTGTAGTTCATTGACCCGTACTGTCTAAGCAGCCTCAATATTTCCCTGCCGAACCCATTTAGGCGGCTGATGATACACGCTCGTGTGGGCGTTTTCGGGAATCATGCTCATGTGGGCGTCCTCGAGACTCTGGTCTTGTAGTCTGGTAGTTTTAGCTTGAACTTCATAGCAAACGGATCACCCTATCTTTGCTCCGCTCCTGTGCCAACAAAAAAATACACAGAACGTTTATTACAGTCCCTTGTGGAAAGATGAACAGACTGCTGTCTCAGCATATCTAGCATACACAAGCATTAAAGCATACGGTAGCCATCCGAAGTGCTAACACAAACAGTCTGACATTAGAAATGCAGTTCATCATTAATAGTAGCAGAAGTCACCAACAGATAAACAATTGCTAGCGCGATCAATTTTAATCACATAATGGCACCACAAATATTGCGACGACAGGCATCGCGCTATTTTCTTCATCTACTATTCACACCACCACGTTTTTCACATTAAAAAAAATTCCAAATGAAATTCGCAGCTCACAGTGTCACTCCATGCAATACACTCTGAAGTTGGGCGACGAAACAATATCTAGTTTACAAGTGGAGTTTCCAGCTAGCCGTTGTTGTCTGCTAAAGTAATATTAGGTCTCTAGACTCACACTCATGTGAGTGGCTGAAGTTTCATAAGAATCACGCTGTCACATAATTCATACTTTCTCCGTGCGTCTCGGTAGCTATGCTTGTCAGCCCCCACCATGAACCCACGCATCTACTTTCTCGTGACACTGCACTTCTCACTGGTCAACATTCTCTCCCCTCACTACTCGGGCCAATGTTGACACTGTTCACGAGATATTTCCTTGAATGGCTCAAATTGCCTCATCCTTTTCCTCGTAAATTTCATTTCTACAAAGGAAGATACCTCATAAATAATGCGTGTTGAAGAACCTGAACACATATTACTCTCTGATGCTATGACTCTCAAATTAAAAAGATCACTTTCTATGCACATTACTTTTGGTATTTCTGACTCTAACAATTTAAATACGTCCTCATATAACAAAAGTAATGAACTTTTTAAATTTTTTCTTACGTCTTTTTCGTTCGCCTTCAAAACAGGGTGTTGGCACGAGATTCGATTTACCGCCACACTGTGATATCGACGCCCTTCGACCCAAGATTCCAATTTCACGAAGCCCCTAATTATTTGCATCTTTGTTAAAAGGCAGTAAAGCCATATTTAATGCCTAAACATGAGGCACCATAACCCACAGGTGAAGGATATATTTTTAAACTAAAAAAGAAAAACTTATCCACAAAATATCTTGTCCAACGCTGTTCTTGAACACGATTAGAGACTAAGGCAAAAAAAAAAAAAAATTTAGTATTAATGTTGTAACTTAATAATGATTGTAAGTGTGAGAACTTGGTGAAGATCAGTAAGCGTTTTTAGAAAAAGCGTCAAGGAAAAGCGGCGAAATAAATATATGGATACCTTGGTCAACTAGCGGGACAATAACCTTGACCCCGACCATAGTCATCATAATCGTTAGTCAGAAGGTCCTTTACCGATAATCGCTGTCTTCACGGCACCTTAAATCTCTCTCACTCTCCCTCTCTCTGTCTGTCTGTCTGTCTCTCTCTCTCTCTCTCTCTCTCTCTCTCTCTGTCATAAACACATACACACACATGAACAAACACACACACACACACATGCACAAACACATTGGCAATGATTCTTTAGTGTCTGGTATTCACTTTCGCGGAGATCGGCCTCTGTCTAGTTTTTCTGAAAGTGCACCCCTCCCCCCCCCCTTCCCTATCAGCGTTTCTGCAGGTCACCATGACGATTAACATGGCAACAATACCTAAGCTTCCAGGGCAGGATGCTGTTTGTGAGCCAGTTCTCCTCAATGTTAGATCATACTCGATGTCAGTATTTGTCTTCGTCTTGGTCCACAGTATTCTAAGACTGGGTCTGTACATTTACATACGAGTTCCGATCTTTTTCTTCACAGTTTGACTGAGGGCTACGTTTAGTTTTATTTAAAATAAGTCGTCCCCTCGTGGGATGCAATCTTTTGTTATTTTGAATCCCCACACTGGCTTTTTACCGGCGGTCCTGAATATAGCGGGACCATACATATGGCTCAGCCTTAGATTTTGTCTAACGGCTAAAAGAATTTGTGGAAAGAATTGTTCGTAATTTTGAAGCACCACCCTGGATGTTGCCGGGGGCCCTAATATAACCTAACAGTTCAACGGGGTCTCTGCGACCTCTCCACGGGTGATCCTCATTCGAATGGTGGCACTTTGTGTCCCTGGGTGTTTATCAATCAGTGGGTTGTCACAGTGAGTTAAAAAGTCAGTCGTTAAGGACCATGAATCACATACTTAAGTTGATAGTGGAAAGATGCATCATCGCGTAATTCGCTCATAAAAAAAAGTTAAGTCGGGAGATGTGAAACAGCGTTAGTGCACACAGTTATAAACCATAAGTGCTCTGCCACCAGTACGGACAGCTAATAAGAACTATTCGCCTATGTCGCCCTCCGCACGTAACTCCGTAGCTACAGTGGTTTCTCTATTCACCCCAGAGTGTTAACTCTCGTACCTATTTCCTAGATGCTGGATGAACACTGGGGACCGCCCGGTTTCATACACCGACCGTGACTGCAGCGAGTCGCAGATTGTTTTGAAAGCAAGCCTCCTATCGACTGTGCTAACGTGGCTTCTGTAATAATAATTCACTCATAATTCACTCATACTACTGTACATCAAATTAGATGCAACCCACACACAAACACACCCACACACACAAACACACACACAGACACATATATATATATGTATAGACACACACCCACTTACACACACACGCAAAGCAAGTCGTACCAGCAAAGAACTTGTTACTGTTCAGTAATTATATCACAAGAGATTATCGGCCTTTTTTCTGTTGATTATTCCTCCTAATCTTTCAGAAAAACTCAAGAGTAACTGATGTCAATCAGAAAACGTTGAAGTCACAGGCCTAATTAATGAGACCCTTAAATAATTTTTTGTTTTCATATTGGTCACTCAAAGACAAACAGAGAAGCGGAAAACATAAAACCTAATCTGATACAATAAGCCAATTCAGTCCCACTCAACGCATCATGCGTTTTTTGATAACATTACCACCCTACCCGATTTGCTTTTTCCAAACAATTTGTTCTCCAGTTAGTTGTTATAATAGACTGCGTTAGCCTAAATTTTTCTTTAAACTTCCGGGTGCCTTACTGTTATTACTCGAATCCCTCTTGACATAAACAACTTCGACTGCAGGTAAAAGATACCACGGAGTTAACGTGTTAATGGACAACTGCTTGGAACGGAAAGAAGTGAAGAGATAACGTGATTCAATATCTCACTACAAGTTCCATTTGCTCAGGATTTTAAAGAAATGGATCCAGTGAACTGTGACTAAAATGCTTAACGAAATGGG
>CAJHNH020005777.1:0-7500 GCA_905116865.2 Candidula unifasciata | reverse complement strand
TGTTGTTGTGATGGTGGTGGTGGTAGTGGTAGCAGTAGTCTGGTACTGCATGGGTGATGTGGTAGCTGTTACGCTGACCACATTTTCTTCTCAGTACAAATTATTGCTACCCATTTTAGTCTGGGTGGACACGGATGCCAAGCTCAATTTAGTTACAATATTTCGTCAGATGATGACTTTCCCATCCTTCGGAGAGGATGATATGAATAGTGGGGGGGGGGGGGAGGGTAGGGGGGTTGATGCCAGACACTATTAACTGAAAGAGCTGAAAACATTATTGTTAAGTTCTCATGTCTTAACTATTTGTTTAAAAATAATTTCGCCAGGGAAGATTTTTCAATCCTTCAGGGAGGGAGATATGACTGGGTCGATGGGAGGGGAGGGGGATATGACAGACACTGTTAGCTGAGAGCTATTTTCGTTTTTCCATTTCGGCCGGGTACAGCTAGTGAAAAATAATTGAGAAAAAAAAAAAGCAAAACAATGAACAATTTTTTACAGAAAAAAAAGTATATTCATGAATTGAAAGCTATGGTAACCCCGCTTTGTGCGACACTTCTATATAAAAACACTGGTATATTTGAATGCAACGTTGTTTGACAATTTTAGAGCAGACTGTTAAGAAGTTTTGGCTTATAGCTTCATGCAGATTTGTGAGGCAGAAAGATATTAGGCAACGAAATTCGTCCTGAGGTAAGATCAACATTCCCCTTCCCGTTCCCAATAAATAGCAATTGATGGGAGCATATCTCAGTTGCTGGATCGTTATAATACTGGATACGCATATTTTTAGTTAACTTTGACGTCTTAACTTGTTTCCACAAAGTAGAGTATTTCAGGCAAACATTTATTTCATCAGCTTCTTTCGATCGATGAATTACAGGTAATGTTTGCCTGAAATCTCCTGTCAGCAATAGTAATGCGTTCCTAAATGGCCCAATGTCTCCACGCAAATCTGGTCATCATCGATCAAGAGCATCTTCCGCATCTCCTGCAGCTTTTATTGTGAGTTCCAGTCATCTAGTTTAGCCCCAATCCACGCCGCGGGAGCGGCGTAGGGGCCTCATAACGGTTTCGGTAGTCGCCGGAAAACCGAAAATTAGGTCGCCGGAAGTGCCCAATTGACATTGCTGAGGTCCTGTTTTTGGCTGCCAATGGCCGCCATCTTTTGTCCCGTTTTTCGGAGGATAGCCCTTGATTTTATTTTAAGGTTCCTCAGGGAGCCCGTGAAAATTACGGATAGACAAAAACCACATTTCCTCAATATAAGAAAGACTTATTTTCTAGATGTAGTCTAGAACAGTGTACGTGTCTTTAAATGAAAGCGAATTTTTTGTTCTTCTCCAAATGATTTGTTTGAAAATATCCTGTTCAGTGCCTAATTTGGAAATGCCGGTTTAAGTGCCACAGTATTCTGGGCACAGTCTGACATTAGCAGGTAGTATGAAGAAACCAACCACATGAGAGGTTGTTACCTGAGTGAAAACATGCTGAGATACTGTGAAGATTGAAATCATTGTCAAGTCATTAAAGAAATATAGTATTTCAAATTCCTCAAATGGTACTAAGGATGAGGTTGAATATGAAAACACTGATTCGTCATCAGATATAGTTGAGGAATCCCCGTACGGGTTCAGGGGCTCTATTATAGGGAAAACAAGTATAAACCCACTGCCAACCCAAAAGCATGCCGTAAAAGTCGACTAATTAAGAGATTCCTTTGAAGTCGTAGTGTATCTGTCTGAGAGGCAAGGAACTAACAGTCTGCAAACAAATTAGTCAGGTTGGTAAAACGGATGCAAACACAACACTCAGGTTCTGGAACAGGACTGCAGTCCAAAAGTGGACGAACAATAAGAACTTTCCACTTTAGTTTACAGCCGGTAAACCCGAGGAAGAAGAGGATAACTGAGGAAAAGTTAAAGAACAATAATAATGATGACGGTTTGACAGTGACCAGAAGTTGTCAGTATTCTGAATGTTAAATGTTGAATTAGGAATCGTCAAAAGAGCACACGGGAGGCTCGCATAAGCACTCCATCCCTATCTTCAGCAGCAACCGAAGAGTTCCAATTGCGATGTTACCAGTAACTGTCTGATCACATATCCGTTTCGCCCTTCCCTTGAATGTTGAGCACCTGCTAGATTCCATGATAGCGCCTCGCAACGACATTCTCCTCTGACAGTAATGATCTATCTATGCCTCCACACTGTCCACTTGCCCCTAAAGAGCCCTCACAACATCCAGCTTGCCATTCATAAATTCACCACGAAGTAGTGAAGAACTTCCATTCTATCTGTCTGCTCTTTTCCCAACACAACGGCATGGCCTGGAGATAATTTCCAAAGAATGTTAACTACCAGGGACCTCTGAAGTGATGCTTGCCACTCTGCATCGAGCTTGCCTGTCTATCTTTCACATCCATGAGTCAGTTACAATCACGGCATGTGTGTACTGTTGATTCTAAAGCTTGTCAGGATTCTATGAGAGTTCAAAAACATTATGTTTTCAGAGGTTTTTTTGTCTCGAAATTTTCTGAGGTCCGTCTTACGCATGAAATCACCTTGTCCTCGGGTAGTACTGTAGATAACTGCAGTCGTGGGAGACAGTTGAAGTGGGGAGGGACCATGCGATTTGCTCCTCAGTCAGCACTCTGGGGAATGAGAAGACTGCTATATTTACATCGGGATAGGATGTCTAGTGCGTTGGCTACTGAAATTGGGGACGGGTAGCATCTGCGAATGCACCGAAAGCTACGACGTCGGGTTTAATCCAGACTTCATCTTCTTCTTCGTTCCTTCGCTTGAAAAAGATTATCTTTGTCTACAATGTTGTCACTGGTATAAAATTCCCTGTCTGTTGTGATTCACTCGCGACCCATAACATTTGGCTTGCACCGATGTCTCGCTTGGCCAACAATTGTGCCTTGTTCTATTTGGGACAGACTCGGAGGATGCGATCTGTTGTCCCAGGTGCCCACCCATTCACATTTCAGCTGATTCACCGATTAAACATTTTGTGTACAGCTACTCTCAACTCAACTCAATGTAATATATTGTTGGAAAAGGTGTCCGTTGTTTGAACGTTAATGAATGTATATTGTGCAGGCAACGATGTATCTCCAACTCTAAAGAAAGGCGGTGCTACAGTCTGGGACTATGAATTATGCAAAAAAGCGTATGCCAAAGAAGTCACACCCAATATGTTTTGTGTAGGAACTCAAGAAGGAACTCCGGCGCCATGTCACGGTGACAGTGGAGGGCCAGCATTCTATCCCAAATACGGAGGTAGTTTCTTTCTCTGTATAATAAATTAGCATGTGTAAAACAAAACCGATGAAAAAAAGAAATTCACTGTTTATATGTCAACGCGTTCTTATTAATTTTCAGGAATTCCCGTGCGCCTAAACACTTCCTACGCTTAGTACTTCGACCACATCAGCGGGGTCGCAATAGGCACCAAGATGGGTTACACTTACGCATGCCTTTGTATTGGACAGATTGAA
Source organism: Candidula unifasciata (assembly GCA_905116865.2). Lineage (NCBI taxonomy): Eukaryota > Metazoa > Mollusca > Gastropoda > Stylommatophora > Geomitridae > Candidula > Candidula unifasciata. The sequence continues at coordinate 3,994 of CAJHNH020005777.1, read as the reverse complement.
TACGAAGTTGGTTTAACATTAAAAAAATAAATTTCCGAATATGTACAAAAGGTGTATACAATGATGATATTAAAATTATTGAAATGTCGATTAATCAAACCCCCCCCCCCCCCTTTCCTCGCTGATCTCTACTACTTCAGTATATTTTCTTGACGTAAGGTTTATAATCGATCTCTGGTATTTAAAGACTTCAGCGTCGTACAATCCTAAGTATTTACACAGCTGTTTCCTGAATATGTCATCTCACCCATTGCCTTGTATAAATTCTATTCAGCACTCGCATGGGTTGAGTGGTCACGATGCATGGCATCAGCCTCGAGTGCTGGAGTTCCCGGGTTCAGGCCCCAGTAAAGGCTAGGATATTTTCACGTAGATTACTAATAATTTTCCCTGGACTCTGGGTAGTAAGATCGGAAGCCCGTGTGCATTGTTTCGCACTGACATAAAAATCACTTGGTAGTCGATGATACAAAAGAGTAGCCTAACAGCGCTGCCCTGGCAAAATTTGAAGTTAAACATATACCTAAAGTAGTGTAGGATCCTCGCCATTGATACAGACTTCGTGCTGAGATACTTCAGACTCAGGCTTGAGTAAGATGTAGAACGGAGCACATATGGGTTGCTACCCTTGTGTAATGATGCTGATCCTGTGTTTAAACCTAGTTCAGAACTTCTGAACTCCTAGCGCCGTCTACAGTACAGATTGTGCTCTGACGGCTCTGACATCTAAAATAAGTCAAATTACTTCTTGATTTTTTCTGTGACTGTTTCTATCCTGAACACATCATACAAGAGACTCTAACTAACTCCACCATCCGGGGAGATTCTTTCCCCCGCGAAACGTAAAAGAACTATCGATAAACTCATATTGAATTTATCTTTTCATACATACAATTTGATTGCCTTGAAAATGTTGTTTATCTACTTGTTTAACGTCCACTCTAATTCAGTGTCCCTATGCCAGTCGCCAAAGTCTAACTAGTGTCCAATGAACCAACAGTAGACTTGTCACTTGGTCGTTATTGTAGGCGGATGGTCTAATTGGCTACCGCAGCGACAATATATAAATATATTAGTAACAGTTGTTTTTGAGTAGATTTATACACAAATTGAACTGCAGTTTAATTATTTAGCAAAATGTGTTTTTTTAATTAATTATTATTCAAAAGAGAAATGAATAGGTTGTTTAAATATTTATATTCAAAATAATAATTCATTAAAAATCCAAAAACAGAAGCCAGATAACTTTATAAAAGAGAATCACAAAACGAATAGTGTATTTCAACAACAACAACAACAACAACAAAAAAGGTAAATTTACAATGTGTTGAATATATCAGATTACAGAAGAAAAGAGGAAAAAGTATAAAATCACCAATGTAAGAAGAAAGAGAAAGCCATGTAAGCTAACAAAACTACAACCAGCAATTTAAAAAAACACACAAATGAAAGAAGAAAGATGAAGCCATGCAAGCAAACATGAATACAATCATTACTGTAAGAAGAATGGGAAAGACATGCTAGCAAACAAGAAAACAATCACCAATGAAAGAACAAAAATAAAGCCATGCAAGCAAACATTACTACAATCACCAATGTAAAAAAGAAAGATAAAGTCATGTAAGCAAATATAAATACAATCACTAGTGTAATAAGAAAGATAAAGCCATACAAGCCGACAAGAATACAATCACCAAAGTAAGAAGAAAAATGAAGCCATGCAAGCAGAAAAGAACAATAACCACTATGAGAGGAAATATAAAGTCAGACAAGCAGGTAAGAATAGTCATCACTGTAAGAAGGAAGATGACATCATGCAAGCAAACCAAAATACAGTCACCACTATAAGAAGAAAGATAAAGCTATGCTTTTACTTCCCACACTAATATGCTCTTTAAGCTGTCACAATGGGTGTAAACTTTTTTTTTTTTTTGGGGGGGGGGGGGGGGGGGGGGGGGGGGGGCAGATCAGTCCTGTTGCTGTTCGAAATTAGAACAATTAGCCTGACAGTCAATCAGGCATCCACAGCGCCACTGACTTAAAAAATTAAACATCTGATGAAAACTGCTATTATCGCCAAATTCTTCTTCAGAATAAAGAAAACCTTCTGACTAGCAGTTACTTTACATTTGTTTAGTGCGGTTATAATTATGCCATCTACTATTGTACCATTCCTGACCTATGAGTGTGAATCATGGACAATAACAACAACTCAGATAAGCCAGTTCCTGCCCCAGACATTAGTTGTCTGAGAAAGGTGATCCAAACGACAAGATGCGACACAATTTGCAGGGTGCCAAATGCTAAATTTTGAATTTGGAATCGACATCATAGTACTCCCATAACAGCACCGTCTTCATCTTCTTCAGCAGGCGAAGAGTTCAATTTTAGATAATACTGTAACTATGATTGAATACTAATCTCGCCTTTCCATTGATTATTTGCTTTAGCATCACCATTCTCCTCAGATAATAATAATCTATTTGTCCTCAACACTGTTCAATCGCTCCCAAACGGATCTTTACAACATCCAGCTTGTCATACATCAATTTATTACCAAGTGGTGCAGAGCAGACAAGTCTCTCTGCCTGCTAGTTTCCCAAACACCGCCATGACCTGAAGAAACTACGATAACTACACGGGACCTTTAAAGCGACGCTTACGACTCTGCACGGAGAATGCTTGTCTTAACCTTTCTGAACATGCTCTGTGTGTCAGCTAAGTTACAATATGTATGCACAGCTGATTCTCAGGTCAGCGGGAGGCTCCAGTGTCTGCCTCCGCCCCCATTCTCAAACTAGACACTAGATAGCATATGTGAGGCTTTGCTGGACTAAGTGACGTCTATTTGATTTTGCTATGAACCCCTGTGCACTTCATCTACCGTTTACATAACCTTAGCGAAAACTGTCATAAATCATTAATTCGTTTTTTGAGACCAGCTGACCCCTCCCTTCACTCACGACCTAAGTTGATTATAACACTACACAAATCTGGTTCTTGCTCGGACACTTTAAACCAGCCCTCTCCTCGCCTAAATATTTCAAGCTTGCACACATGTGAAAGAGTGATTTAGCATGCACGATCCAAGGGCTCCCTCTTTTTCAGTCTGTGACTCATAGCTCTACCCAGCGCTTCTTGCAGGGGGTGTTTCTTGTCTGCAACTACCCTGAAATATGACTTTGCTTGCGGAACTTCGAGCCTACTTTCAATAGTAGACAGTTCAAGTATATAGCGTATATATACTATACGGGCATCTCTTGTACGTCACAGCATGGCTTCATTCTGCATGCGTTCAAGTTTTATCAGCTGACTTTTTGCTTTCCATGTCCATATTCTATCATCGTGTTGTGTCGCTAAGGGCACTAAGACCGATGACGTATACAGGTCGCACATGCATCGAGTAATTAATAATTACACAGTTTCTAACAAACACATCAACTTCCCTGCGTCAATCAGCGGTGGAAAACGTTGTCATCTGTCGTGAAATGATAGCCATTACGCATCGGTCTGTAAGGCTGATAACCTGTCTTACCTGTAATCTGCACAAAATTCAAACTTGGACTCGCCCAGAAATATATAGTCCCTTATATCTATATATATAGGCCTGTATTGGACAACATTATTATGTCTGCCTTTTCTGGTTACTTTAACTAAACTCCACTTTTAAATGTATAGCTCTTGTGGATATATTTAGGGAGTCTTTTGAGGTTATCTTGGAACCGATTTATCCTTGCCCCAGTATACCGGACTTCTTTGTACCAACCCCATGAAGTGTCTAAAGGACGCTATTCTCCTTGCCAGCTTTCAAGCGTCCAGATGTGTTAACTGTGCTGTTATATAAATTTTTCCCCTTTCAAAAACAATTTGGAAAGTCTCAGTTTTTACATATGCTTGGGGGAAGTTAAATTTTTAGTTTACGAGTACCTAGAATGATTCCCGTAAAGTTTTCCTGCTGTAGAAAAACAGTTTTCGGCTGTGTTTTTCCCACTTA
>CAJHNH020005776.1:0-17807 GCA_905116865.2 Candidula unifasciata | reverse complement strand
AATCCCTAACATGGAAAAACTGCACTGAAGATTTCACAGGACAGAAAAGCATGGAAAGTCCTCTCCGAAGTCTCATGTGCCACTAGGCATAACGAGAGCTGATGATGTTGAAAATAATATATTACTAATGGCGTGTTTTATCTAATTTATATTGTATGTATTTCTTATCATTTAATTTATTGGATAACCAAGTTCAGCTAATTATCTTTACCAACAGTCATCTACAATTATGTACCACGACTTATGAAAGCGTGGGGCGTGTACATAACAAATTATATAATTCGAATTAACCTTCACAGATTTACATTTTTCTTACCGTCCTTTTTAGGATGTAAGTTTTCGTTATTTGAAGCCCTACTCTGACTCATGCCAGAGGCCGTAATATAAACTGGCCATGGGGTCCAAATGGAGCAATGATGCGCAATACAAGACTCTTAATGTCTATTAGCCTCTCTTGCTCAAGCCTACCTCACCTTCACGTGGTGGACCCTGTTCTTCCCAGCAATCCAGTTGAAGGTTGGGGTCTTAACCCCCAGCGGGAAACTGGATGGGACAACAAACGAGGTAAAGGCGAAGGGATGAGCCTACTCTCCCTCCCAAGAGATCCTGAAGTCGGAAATACTGGGCCAGAAGGCGGATCAAAAACCACAGTACTACGCAACCCCACGCTATATATATGTTTACACCGTCAGACAAATTTAATGTTGGTGCTCGCCCTGTGGAACTCCACCAGGCAGGTGCAGTGCCGGGTTCTGAGCCTCGACAGAATCCACCCCCAGCTACTGGAGGACCTCCTAGACCGTCTTGTGGAGTCAGGAGACGGCGGAGGATAGCTACTGACCAAAACCAGTTAGACAGAAAAGATCCCCAAATTGCCTTTTGTCATTATGCACTGGAATGCAGAGGGGGGTCAGCAGTAAGCAGGCTGGCTACAGCAAAAAGTTGGAGCTGGAAAACATCCTCTATGAAAAGCATGTCAGTGTATGCTGCATCCAAGAGACCCATTTGCAGGCAGATCAGATATTTAAAGTGAGAGGCTACCAGTGCTTCAGATCTGACAGACAAGGCAGGCGAAAAGGAGGAGTACTCACCCTTGTGAAAAACAGTATCCATCCATGCGAGAAAATGTCTTATATGGATGGAGCTGAGTACCAACTCCTGCAGCTTAAGACAGACAAAGTGGAATTAGAACTCCTTAATTACTACTGTCCCAATGACAAATCGCTAAACCTCAGCTCTGTGCCAGTACCAAACACCAACTTTATTGCAGTTGGAGACTTCAACAGTCATTCACAGAGCTGGGGCTATAACCATCTCGACAATAGGGGTGAAGAGGTGGAAACATGGCAAGATGACCACTCTCTGATCCTGATAAATGCCCCCTCAGATACGCCTACCTTCTACTCCAGAAGGTGGCAGACAACGTCGACCCCAGATCTTGCCTTCTCTACCCCAGATATATCTGGAATGATAAGTAGAGAGGTGGGAGACCAGCTTGGGGGCAGTGACCATCGCCCGATTTTTCTCACTGTCCAGAATGTACCAGTTAAAACAGGCCCAGTCATCACAAGATGGAACTACAAGAAAGCCAACTGGGGCCTGTACAGACACAGGACAAGCACATTGTTGTCTGCTCTCAAGGTACAAAATAGGGATATCAATGCTATAGTGCACGATTTCAATAGAAGTATTCTACAAGCTGCAAAAGAAGCAATCCCCAGAGGCTGTCGACACAACTATAGACCGTACTGGTCCAGCACACTCCAGGAATGCCAGGAAACAATGAATCAGACTAGAAAGGATGCAGAATCCCAACCTTCACCTGACAACCACATCAAATGGAAAAGGGCTGTAGCAGTGTTCCAGAGAACTAAACTTGAAGAAAAAACGGAAAAGCTGGAGAAATAAAACAGCAGCTCTAAACCTTGATAAAGATGGCAAGAAACTCTGGAGATTAGCCAAATCACTCAATGAAGAGAGTTTCTCGCCTAGACAAACAATCACGCTAAGTGATGGTGACAAAATCTTCAGAGGAAAACAAGCTGCAGATTTGTTTGCCAAAACATTCAGTGTTGAAAGCAACCTGACCCTTAATGAGGACCATCAGAGAGAAATAAGGAAAGAAATACAAACAAGCAAACAAACAAATAAGAGACAGACAGATACTCCTGCCTCTATGAGGGAGCCATTTACCATGGGTGAACTACAAAATGCCATCTTTAGGCTTAAGTTAAAAAAGTCTGCAGGTCCGGATGAAATCAGCAACGAAATGCTAATCAACCTGACCTCATCTGCTAAAGTAAAGCTGCTGGAAATTTTTCAACATCAGCTGGGAGAAAGGTTTAGTGCCTCAAGTATGGAGAGAAGCCATCACAATACCCATTTTAAAAAAAGGAAAAATTAAGACACAGGCTTCGAGCTATCGCCCAATTAGTCTCACAAGCTGTGTAGGAAAGACATTGGAAAGAATTGTAAATTCAAGACTGAAATGGCACTTAGAATCTGAGCAGATCTTGGTGCCAGAGCAGGCTGGGTTTAGGGAATGTCACAGCATAGAAGATCAAGTCACCTACCTGTCACAAGCTGTAGAGGATGCCTTCCAAGAGAAGAAAAAGGTCCTGGCGGTATGGGTTGACTTCAAACAAGCTTTTGACAAAGTCTGGAAAGATGGTCTCATTGCAAAACTGAAGAGAAATGGAATCCAAGGAAACATGCTAAAATGGATCCAATCCTTCTTACACAGCAGAAGAACTAGAGTCAGTCTTGATGGCCAGCAGAGTAGAAAAGTGTTACTTCGGCAAGGAGTACCACAGGGAGGAGTTATCTCTCCAACTCTCTTTCTTGTGTATATAAATGATCTGGTGAAAGACCTCCCTACAGGGAGTAAAAAGCTGCCCTGTATGCAGATGATCTGGCACTCTGGTGTACCGATGAACACACCACAGTGGCAAATATAAGAATGCAGCGAGCAGCAGATCTCTTGATGACATGGGCAGAAAAAAATGGCATGTTGCCATCAAACAACACAGACAAAACATCCACAAACGCTTTTCTCTCTTTCCACCAGGGACAAAGCTGCTAGTATTCACCTAGGAACATCCTTGCTAAAGGAAGAAAGCTTCCCCACTTATCTTGGAGTAACATTTGATAAAAGGCTCACATGGAGCAAACATATAGAAAATGTAGAAGGGAAGGCCAGGAGACGACTAGGCCTACTTAGAAAATTGGCAGGTACAGGATGGGGAGCAAATGGAAAAAAACCCTAAAGAAAGTTTATAATGGAGCGATAAGACCCCACTTGGAGTTTGGTGCAACAGCATGGTCAACAGCTGCTAATTTCCCACCTACAATCGTTAGACAGAGTGCAAAATCAAGCTCTTAGACTCATCACAGGATCCATGAAAACTGCACCAATCCTGAAGATGCAGAAAATAACTGCAATGCAGACATTGTCCTATAGAAGAGACACTAAAACTATGATCCAGATGGAGAAGTTTAATAGTATGCAGTCACACCCAATGAATAAAAGGTTAGATGATCTGGCATTAGGGCGTCTCAAACGTAGCAGCTTTGTCCATCGGGGGAAAAGACTTAGAAGACAGTACCAAGCTGATCTACCTATTAGAACAACACCGCTGAAACCTACCCTATACCCTGTACCTTGGGAGCAAGTCAGTGATACAATACAGATAATGACTTCAGTCAATGGATTCACAACTGGAGATTCCAATGATCTTCAAAAACGAACAGCTGCTCTTAGCATGATTCATGAAAACTATCCCGAACAGTCATGGATACATATTTACACAGATGGATCAGCAACCAGCGCGGTTAAAAATGGGGGTGCTGGAGTCTTTATTACATACCCAGGCAACCACCGCCACACAAAGTGGATACCCACTGGTAAATTCTGTTCCAACTACACAGCAGAGATTGTAGCACTAGAGCAGGCTGCCGAAATGTTACACAACACCAGTTCTGACTGCCACCAAGTGGTTATATTCACAGATGCGCTTTCAGTGCTTCAAGCCCTCAAGAGTGGCAAACTCCCTCACTTGAGATCTAAACTTGGCAAGGTGGCTGCCCAAAAGTGTACTGTACTCCAGTGGGTGCCATCCCACTGTGGTATACCAGGAAACGAAACCGCAGATAAACTTGCTAAAAAAGGGGCAGAATGTGACCAAGAAGAGAATGCAGTAACATACTATGAGAAGAAAAGGGCCATCCAGGCTATCAGAAGTGAACAGAGTCTGGCCAGAGATGACTACCACTTACTTGACCGGCATGGGCAGGTCATTGTCCTACGTCTCAGGACAGGACATAACAAACTTAACCAGCATATGCACAGGCTTCGTCTAAGCAGTTCACCTTTTTGCCCTTGTGGGCTATGTGTGCAGACTACAGAACATGTCCTGCAAGACTGTCCCTTGTTCAGCCCATTAAGAAAGGAATACTGGCCCAGTGAGTCACCACTGTACACAAAGTTGTATGGGACTAAAAATGAACTCATTAAAACAGTCAAGTTTATCACAAGAACCTGTCTGTCGGTGTAAATCAGAAAGCGAACACAAGAAGAAGAAGAAGAACTGGCCATAAATATGTCCTAAAGGATCACCCATGGAGAGGTCCCAGAAACGGCGTTCAGCCATTAGACCATATTTATGGCCGGCCTATATTGCGGCACCTGGCAAGAGCCAGAGTAGGGCTTCAAATAACGGAAAATTGCATCACACACAGGGATGACAAGATATTGATTAGTTTCTAATAGGGCTGTACCGAATAGTGATTTTCACTATTCTGCCTAATACGAATAGCTGGACCAACTATTCGGCCGAATACAAATAGCTGGACCAACTATTCGGCTGAATACGAATAGCTGGACCAACTATTCGGCCGAATACGAATACGAATAGTGAATCATCATCATCAGGTGCTTTGCCGACTGATATGGGCGACTATGCCTCGCCACATTTTGCGATCTCCTGCAGCATGTATTAGTTCGTGTGCTGACACACCTCCATGCCATGCAACAAGACTGTCAAGAATCATCTCTTCCTCTATCCCTCCTTCCACATATCTTTTCAGTGGTCACCACGTGTTCCATTTTCCCTCATCTTATAACATGGCCGAAAAATGATGACTGTCTCCTTCTGATGTCTGTGAGGAGTTGTCTTCGGGCTCCGGCCTCTATCAAATCTTTTTGGTTTTTTTTTTTTTTTTTGCTGACAAGGGTATTTTAAGCATTGTTATGTAATACTACATCTCTGAGCACCGCTCACCTCGGTTCGATGTTCGTTCACTAGTATTCTTAAAATAAGCACTGCCCGACCCAGTTCATTGCTGGTTTACCAGCCTTCTTGTAGTAAGCACCGCTCGCCCCAGTTCGATGTTCGTTCACCAATCTTCGTGAAGTAAGCACTACTCGCCCCAGTTTGATGTTCGTTCACCAGTCTTCATGTAGTGAGCACTGCTCGCTCCAGTGTATTGCTGGTTCACTAGTCTTCTTGTAGTAAACACTGCCGGTCCCAGTTCAATGTAGGTTCATCAGTCTTCTTGTAGTGAGCACTGCTCGTCCGAGTTCATTGGCGGTTCACAAGTCTTCTTGCTGTGAGCACTGCTTGCCCCAGTACATTGCCTGTACACCAGTCTTCTTGTAGTAAGCACTGAACACCCCAGTTCGATGTTCGTTCACTATCCAGGGTATTTTAAGCATTGTTCTGTAATACCACATCTCTAAGGCTTCAAGAAATTGTTTGGCCTGCCTACCGATTGTCCAGGACATACAGCCATATGTTAACACTGCATGTATGTAGCAAGCAAGAATTCTTTTTCTAACCTTCAAAGGCAAAGATATATTGCATAAGATGTTCTTCATTTTATAAAATGCAGTTTTTGCCTGTCCTATTCTGTTTCTTATTTCAGTAATGCATCTTCTATCTGATGTTATCCATGTGCCCAGATACTTAAATTTCTGTACTTGTCCCAAAATGAAACCATTGACTTTTATTACACATTTAGGAGTAATTATTTTCTTTGATACCACCATTACTTCTGTCTTCCCACTATTCACACTGAGGCCCATTCTTCCACTTTCGTGTATAAAATATATCTAAAAAGAAATCAATCATGATGTCAAATGTACGCTGACATTTTACTTCACACAATGTAGTACAAAAAAAAACAAAAAAAAAATCATTCCATGTTGTCAGCATTAAGGCAGCTTCTGGTCTCACTGGAGGTATTTCCAGCTGTACTAAATAGACGTTCCCTTGGTACGCTCGTAGGTGGTGCACAGAGATAACGCTCGACAGTATGAACAAAGGTGGGAATTCTTTGATATGTTTAATTTCTACCAGTCCAGGAACGGGTGTAAGGTAACCACTATTCGTATTCGGCCCGACTGCAACTATTCAGCCGAATACCGAATAGTTATTAGGTCCACTATTCGGCCCCGAAACGAATACGAAGCGAATATTCAGTACAGCCCTAGTTTCTAATGCCTAATATGCATTTTAACTGCACTGGGGTGGGGGCATGTTGTTATATATTTAAACATAAAAATCACTTTCACGCATTTCAGACATTAAAAGCATCAAAAACTAACGAATCTAATCAGATCTACAGATATAAGTATACGTATGAATGAATGACTTTCTACCCCACCAGGACATCACACAAGCGATAAACACCCGATGACACAAAGTGCCACCATGTGGGTGAGGATCACCGTGGAGAGGTCCCAGAAACCGCGTTCAGACAATTGGCCATATTTTATGGCCTGCCTATATTGCGGCCCCTGGCAAAAGCCAGAGTGGGGCTTCAAATAACAAAAAATTACGTCCAGAAAAAGACGTAAGGATTTAAAGTTAAACACTAGGTAAGTATACGTATACGATATGTTCAGTTCTCAAGCTTAATCCTTGATTTTTATGAAAGAAAACAATTGCTGCTTTTCTGGAGTACCGACGGCACAAGCCGCGCACGCCTAGACACGGAAATGTTCCGGTGAAAACAGGATGTATGGTCCCCTTACAAATGCATGAAATCCTATAGCGTGTATGATTGAAAGAAGTCACAGAGTAGATAACTTCAATCTGCGAAACTCAATGATTTAACATTAGTTGCTTCCCTTAGAACAGAAACGTATTTTCCCCCTAAATCGTTCACTACCAATGATAAAGGCTGCAGAAATTGTTTTGGGAATGGTACCAAATATGTTTTGAAAATGTAATAAAACACACAAAAAGGACATACTTTTTTTTAATTGATACACCCATTTAAAGATTTTTTTAAACATGCTGTGTGTGTCTATATATATATATATATATATATATATATATATATATATATATATATATATATATATATATATATATATATATATATATATATAACTGGCTTGCTTATATATTTACTGGCTTGCCTTATATATTCACTAGCTTGCATTATATATGAGACAAGAACCGAAATTTTTTGTCAATGTACTGACAACAAACCACGAAGAATATTTTTCATCTTTTTTCATTACCATTTATCCATTTCCCGTCCTTTTATGATGGATTTTTCCGTTATTTGAAGCCCTAATCTGGCTCATGCCAGGGGCCGCAATATAGCCTGGCCACAAATATGGTCTAAAGGCTGAACGCGGTTTCTGGGACCTCTCCACGGTGATCCTCACCCACATGTTGGCACTTTGTATCATCAGGTGTTTATCGCTTGTGTGATTTCCTGGTAGGGTAGAAAGTCAGTCAGTCTGTTTAATCTTTTTAACAAGATAATGTACTTTTTTTTCGTAAGCAGTTGCCAACTTTAGGCTTTTTCATATACCTCAAACTCATACAACGGTTTTTAAAAAATACAACTCTGCACATATTTACAAATGTCACTAAATACTTCAGAATAAAACTGAATCATAAAACTTCAGCATTAAATAAATTGTAATGATAATCTGTCACGAAAGACATGAAAAAGAACTATCTGCCTATTGTCTGGATGGAACATTCCTACATTGACCTTTGAAATTGCAACACAAGCGTACTTAAACAGTGACATCAAATGGTACATTTTCATTCATACGTTGCTTCATTGTCACGTTGTGCCATTATATGTCACATAGGTCTGACAGTCTATTTCTCCATTCCATTCTATCGGCTACAATCACTTCAATATCATGAATGGAATTAAATCCAACACTTTTGGCTTCGTGGTCGAAGATTTGCATTACGCTTTTCTTTTTACCAGAAATTTGTTTTAAATAAAACATGTAAACAAAGCACTGACATTTTGAATACTGATGCAAAACTTATAACTTACTTACTTAGTCTTTCCTCTTCTATCTTGGCGTGCAGAGGTTTGCCTGAGAGATTACCAGACTTCTTTATAAGCAGTTTTCTTTTTAACTTTATTCCATTCCAGTCCTCTGTCCATCAGGGACCATCGAAAGCTGTCTTCCCACCAGACACTTTGTTGCCCTGGTGGTCTGGTTCCTTTGTTCTTAGCCTCCTATGCCTGCCATGGTGGCAGATTTTCTCCCATTCTGCATACATGTCCAAACCATCGTAACTGTGTTTGATCCACTCGAGTTTGTAAGGACTGGATATAAAAATTTACAAAACGTACCAAAACGTTGGGCGTGGTACCAGAAGTTCAGTTTTAGTCGCAAGTGCTCACATTACTAAACTTGTACTGCCAACTTCGCCAGCCCTGCTTATGATGTCGATCATCATTAAGAATAGAGCAGCTACCGCTGCTTTATCGAGTGGGATGCAATTTTTCGCTATTTTGAAACCTCACCCTGGCTCTTACCAGGGGCCGCAATATAGCCCAACCATAAATATGGTCTAATGGCTAAACGCTAATTCCGGGACCTCTCCACAAGTGATCCTCAGCCACATGGTGGCACTCTGTGTCATCGGGTATTTATCGCTCGTGTGATGTCCTAGTGCGGTAAAATGTACTACTACTACTTTTGAGTACTCGAAGTCGGAGCGCATCTCTCAGAGGCTATGAACCAACAGTCTGCATACAAATAAGCAGGTTGTGAACTGCTTGTGTGTATACACAATTTAAGTTCTGGAACAGGACTAAAGTCTAGAAGTTGACTAGTAACTAGAGTGTCTGTCAAAGCTTACTCCCTTCTAACACTAAGAACAGATGTAAGAAAACAGAGCCTTACCATAGCAACATGCCTTTCGCAGTGTGCGTAGTTTTCATTATATCAGTTTATTTATAAAAAATATCAAGGGACTTAAATCGTCGCTAAGGGGAAATACTCACTTTAAAAAAAAAATTTTTTTAACAGAATAAATTCGTTTGCTTTTTTTTTTTTTTTTAAATAATTTAAAGCCATTTATAAATATTGCCACTTAAATATTTATTTTAAAATTTGATTAAAATATAATACTTTTTTAAAACAACTAATTGTGTTACATTAAATTTGTAACCATAATTTGTTTGTAACGTTATTTACTGTCAGATATTAATTTTGAGACTCGAGCACGTAGCGTTGGCTCTGGTATTCTGGAATTACAACGAGATCGTTTCGTTACAAATTTTTATATGCGACATTATTATTTAATGTCGTAAATAATTTATGAAATTCTGAGTACAGAGCGCATACCGCAGACCCCTGCATATGTGTAAAACGCATATTGCTGTAACCACGCAACTTTGTACACAGATTCACATTAACTTTCAATAGAATTGATTTGAAACTTTAAAGAAAGAAAAATAATAATTTACAGGACTCTTCTAAAACTAAAAAAAAAAGTAAACAAATAAATAAGATAATAGATATTAGAGGACAGACACAAACAGACCCTGGAAAGATAACCGAGGCTTTTAGAGAGCACTATTAACAACTTTTTAAAGAAGATCAAACTGACACCAAAACACAAGAGATTTGTGGATTGGATTAGGATCTTGTACCAGAATCCAGAGAGTCGGGTGCTGGTGAACCATGCGCTCACGGAGGGATTCCAGATTGCAAGATCCGTAAGACAAGGCTGTTCTCTCTCTCCACTCCTATATGTTCTGGCACTGGAACCCATATTAGAAAAAAAAAAAAATAAAGACAAGACATCAAAGGCACTAAAGTACCTGTGGCGGGAGAAAGGAAGCTAATCGCTTATTCGGATGTCACTGCTTTCTCCCCCTCCAGAATTACTTCAATCACAAAAATATTAGATACGTTTTAAAGAATTTGAAAAAGCAACGGCGGGGCCCCAGAAAATAGAGCAAATTTAAATAAAATTATATATTATGGGGTTAGAAAATGGTTTAAAATAAGGCCGATCCACCCCCCCCCCCCCCGAAACTCATAAAAACGTAAACCCTTAAATTATACGAAATAAACTTCTAAAATAGCCTAAATAGAATACACATGGAAAACCCACATGGGAAAATCGAACAACTAAGATAACTAAAACTATAGAAATGCATAAATACAGGAATAATACAATATTCGATAGAAGTAGAATAATAAACACACATGTAATACCCAAACTAAGATACATAGCTACAATATTAGATCCCCCCAGCAAAAGTTATTAGAGACATACATAAAATAATAAGAGACTATTTATTTGGTAGAACAATTTATGGAATTCAACAAAATATTTTAATCCAATATAAATTAAAAGGAGGCGTAGAAATTCACGATATTAATTCAAAAATTCAAGCCATCAGACTCAAATACCTAGGACAAATAATTACTAACCCAGAAACATACCCATTAGCGATGTGCTAAGTAGCCCTAAAATTAAACAAAATTAAAAAGACTAGACAATAATAACTCTCTACATTTTTTAGGATCCCTTCCCCCATTTTATAAGAATTGCCTTAAAGACCTAAAAAGAAATGAACTAATTACACAAACGAAAAAACAGATTTACACGAACCCAATAAATCAACAAGCACAACCCTACATCTTAAAATTAAAAAAAAAACGATTAACATTCCCCAGAACCAATCACTATAATTTATTTAGAAACATACATAAACCATATATAAAACCGGTAGGGAAAGAGATTATTTATAGACTAATTTTAAATATTACCCCATCCACAGAAAATACAGCAAAAAAGATTAAAAAAAGAAAATCCCATGAAAATTGTGTAACAAAAACGAACAATAAACAGATAACATATCTTTTATACATGCCCAGCAGTACAACCGACACTTAGAGTTTTAGATACAACCACGAAACACTACATCAAGTCACAAATCAACATGTATAGAGTAATATTTTTAGATTCATTACCACCATTGTCCAAAATAGATGAAACAAAATTTATGTTTGCACTTGCAGAAACGGCGTTCAGCCATTCATTCATTCATTCAGTAGCATGTCCCTCGCGGAACCTCGCTGCCATAACAACCCTCCGGAAAACCTTCCTATCATGAGCAAGATGTCCTGCGTCTGATACACCCATCTGGAGATCATCTGCCACATCCTGCACCCATCTTCTCCTTGGCCTTCCTCTTCCTCTCTTCCCAGGCATATACCCCTCCATTATTGTTCTCTCTAGACTTCCATGACGTTTCAAGTGACCAAAATATTTCAATTTTCTTTGTTTTATTGTCTTTACTAGCCAACCCTCTTCAATATTCAGCTCTTGAAGTATGGATGCGTTTGTTCTTTTCTTTACCCAAGATATTCTTAGAACCTGTCTGTAACATTTATATTCAAATGCATTTATGCGCTTTTCCGCTTGTTTAGTAAGTGTCCAGGTCTCACAGGCGTATGTTGCAATGGGAAAGATGCATGCTCTTAAAAATCTGACCTTTGTAATTCTATCTGTACAATTCCATAATTTATTCAGTTGTTTTAGTCTTTGAAGAGCAATTGATAGTTGCCGTTTAATTTCTTTCATTGTGTCACCATTGTTGGTAACCAGTGACCCAAGATATT
Organism: Candidula unifasciata; assembly: GCA_905116865.2. NCBI lineage: Eukaryota > Metazoa > Mollusca > Gastropoda > Stylommatophora > Geomitridae > Candidula > Candidula unifasciata. The sequence continues at coordinate 5,896 of CAJHNH020005776.1, read as the reverse complement.
CGAAATTTTCCACCACTTCCAATCTTTCCTCATTAACATATATTACCTTCTCCATGGCAGTTTTGTTTGTATGCATTATCTTTGTTTTTGCTATGTTAAGAAATAAGTTATGATTTTCACAATTTCTTTGGAGTGAGGTTAATAAGTTTTCTAAACCATTTTGTGATGTTGATAGTAATACTGTATCATCAGCATAACGAATTTCTGGTATTTCATGACCACCGATGTTTAGGGCATCATATTGTTCAGCCATTAGACCATATTTATGGCCGGCCTATATTGCGGCACCTGGCAAGAGCCAGAGTAGGGCTTCAAATAACGAAAAATTGCATCACACACAGGGATGACAAGTTCATTGCTGGTTTACCAGCCTTCTTGTAGTAAGCACCGCTCGCCCCAGTTCGATGTTCGTTCACCAATCTTCGTGAAGTAAGCACTTCTCGCCCCAGTTTGATGTTCGTTCACCAGTCTTCATGTAGTGAGCACTGCTCGCTCCAGTGTATTGCTGGTTCACTAGTCTTCTTGTAGTAAACACTGCTGGCCTCAGTTCGATGTAGGTTCATCAGTCTTCTTGTAGTGAGCACTGCTCGTCCGAGTTCATTGGCGGTTCACAAGTCTTCTTGCTGTGAGCACTGCTTGCCCCAGTTCATTGCCTGTACACCAGTCGTCTTGTAGTAAGCACTGAACGCCCCAGTTCGATGTTCGTTCACTATCCAGGGTAATTTTAAGCATTGTTCTGTAATACCACATCTCTAAGGCTTCAAGAAATTGTTTGGCCTGCCTACCGATTGTCCAGGACATACAGCCATATGTTAACACTGGATGTATGTAGCAAGCAAGAATTCTCTTTCTAACCTTCAAAGACAAAGATATATTGCATAAGATGTTCTTAATTTTACAAAATGCAGTTTTTGCCTGTCCTATTCTGTTTCTTATTTCAGTAATGCAACTTCTATCTGATGTTATCCATGTGCCCAGATACTTAAATTTCCGTACTTATCCCAAAATGAAACCATTGACTTTTATTACACATTTAGAAGTAATTATTTTCTTTGATACCACCATTACTTCTGTCTTCCCACTATTCACACTGAGGCCCATTCTTCCACTTTCGTGTATAAAATATATCTAAAAAGAAATCAACCATGATGTCAAATGTACGCTGACATTTTACTTCACACAATGTAGTACCAAAAAAAAAAAAAAAATCGTTCCATGTTGTCAGCATTAAGGCAGCTTCTGGTCTCACTGAAGGTATTTCCAGCTGTACTAAATAGACGTTCCCTTGGTACGCTCGTAGGTGGTGCATAGAGATAACGCTCGACAGTATGAACAAAGGTGGGAAATCTTTGATATGTTTAATTTCTACCAGTCCAGGAACGGGTGTAAGGTAACCACTATTCGTATTCGGCCCGACTGCAACTATTCAGCTGAATACCGAATAGTTTTTAGGTCCACTATTCGGCCCCGAAGCGAATATTCGGTACAGCCCTAGTTTCTAATGCCTAATATGCATTTTAACTGCACTGGGGTGGGGGCATGTTGTTATATATTTAAACAAAAAAATCACTTTCACGCATTTCAGACATTAAAAGTATCAAAAACTAACGAATCTAATCAGATCTACAGATGTAAGTATACGTATGAATGAATGACTTTCTACGCCACTAGGACATCAAACAAGCGATAAACACCCAATGACACGAAGTGCCACCATGTGGGTGAGGAACACCGTGGAGAGGTCCCTGAAACCGCGTTCAGACAATTGGCCATATTTTATGGCCTGCCTATATTGCGGCCCCTGGCAAAAGCCAGAGTGGGGCTTCAAATAACAAAAAATTAATTCTAGAGAAGTAAGTAGGGATTTAAAGCTTAACACTAGGTAAGTATACGTATATGATATGTTCAGTTCTCAAGCTTAATCCTTGATTTTCATGAAAGAAAACAATTGCTGCTTTTATGGAGCCTAGACACGGAAATGTTCCGGTGAAAACAGGATGTATGGTCCCCTTACAAATGCATGAAATCCTATAGCGTGTATGATTGAAAGAAGTCACAGAGTAGATAACTTCAATCTGCGAAATTCAATGATTTAATATTGGTTGCTTCCCTTAAAACAGAAACGTATTTTCCCCTAAATCGTTCACTACCAATGATAAAGGCTGCAGAAATTGTTTTGGGAATGGTACCAAATATGTTTTAAAAATGTAATAAAACACACAAAAAGGACATAATTTTTTTAAATTGATACACCCATTTAAAGATTTTTTTTAAACATGCTGTGTGTGTCTATATATATATATATATATATATATATATATATATATATAACTGGCTTGCCTTATATATTTACTAGCTTGCCTCATATATTTGACAAGAACCGGAATTCTTTGTCAATGTACTGACAACAAACCACGAAGAATATTTTTCATCTTTTTTTCATTACCATTTATCCATTTCCCGTCGTTTTATGATGGATTTTTCCATTATTTGAAGCCCTACTCTGGCTAATGCCAGGGGCCGCAATATAGCCTGGCCACAAACATGGTCTAAAGGCTGAACGCGGTTTCTGGGACCTCTCCATGGTGATCCTCACCCACATGTTGGCACTTTGTGTCATCAGGTGTTTATCGCTTGTGTGATTTCCTGGTAGGGTAGAAAGTCAGTCAGTCTGTTTAATGTTTTTAACAAGATAATGTACTTTTTTTTCGTAAGCAGTTGCCAACTTTAAGCTTTTTTATATACCTCAAACTCATACAACGGTTTTTAAAAAATACAACTCTGCACATATTTACAAATGTCACTAAATACTTCAGAATAAAACTGAATCATAAAACTTCAGCATTAAATAAATTGTAATGATAATCTGTCACGAAAGACATGAAAAAGAACTATCTGCCTATTGTCTGGATGATACATTCCTACATTGACCTTTGAAATTGCAACACAAGCGTACTTAAACAGTCACATCAAATGGTACATTTTCATTCATACGTTGCTTCATTGCCACGTTGTGCCATTATATGTCACATAGGTCTGGCAGTCTATTTCTCCATTCTGTTCTATCAGCTACAATCACTTCAATATCATGAATGGAATTAAATCCAACACTTTTGGCTTCGTGGTCGACGATTTGCATTACGTTTTTTTTTTTAACCAGAAATTTTTTAAAAATAAAACATGTAAACAAAGCACTGACATTTTGAATACTGATGCAAAACTTATAACTTACTTACTTAGTCTTTCCTCTTCTATCTTGGCGTGCAGAGGTTTGCCAGAGAGATTACCAGACTTCTTTATAAGCAGTTTTCTTTTTAACTTTATTCCATTCCAGTCCTCTGTCCATCAGGGACCATCGAAATCTGTCTTCCCACCGGACACTTTGTTGCCCTGGTGGTCTGGTTCCTTTGTTCTTAGCCTCCTATGCCTGCCATGGTGGCAGATTTTCTCCCATTCTGCATACATGTCCAAACCATCGTAACTGTGTTTGATCCACTCGAGTTTGTAAGGACTGGATATAAAAATTTACAAAACGTACCAAAACGTTGGGCGTGGTACCAGAAGTTCAGTTTTAGTCGCAAGTGCTCACATTACTAAACTTGTACTGCCAACTTCGCCAGCCCTGCTTATGACGTCGATCATCATTAGGAATAGAGCAGCTACCGCTGCTTTATCGAGTGGGATGCAATTTTTCGCTATTTTGAAACCTCACCCTGGCTCTTACCAGGGGCCGCAATATAGCCCAACCATAAATATGGTCTAATGGCTGAACGCTAATTCCGGGACCTCTCCACAAGTGATCCTCAGCCACATGGTGGCACTCTGTGTCCTCGGGTATTTATCGCTCGTGTGATGTCCTAGTGCGGTAAAATGTACTACTACTACTTTTGAGTACTCGAAGTCGGAGCGCATCTCTCAGAGGCTATGAACCAACAGTCTGCATACAAATAAGCAGGTTGTGAACCGCTTGTGTGTATACACAATTTAAGTTCTGGACCAGGACTAAAGTCTAGAAGTTGACTAGTAACTAGAGTGTCTGTCAAAGCTTACTCCCTTTTAACACTAAGAACAGATGTAAGAAAACAGAGCCTTACCATAGCAACATGCCTTTCGCAGTGTGCGTAGTTTTCATTATATCAGTTTATTTATAAAAAATATCAAGGGACTTAAATCGTCGCTAAGGGGAAATACTCACTTTGAAAAAAAAATTTTTTAAACAGAACAAATTTGTTTGCTTATTTTTTTTAATCATAATTTAAAGCTATTTATAAATATTGCCACGTAAATATTTATTTCAAAATTTTATTATAATATAATATATTTTTAAAACAACTAATTGTGTTACATTAAATTTGTAACCATAATTTGTTTGTAACTTTATTTACAGTCAGATATTAATTTTGAGACTCGAGCACGTAGCGTTGGCCCCGATATTCTGGAATTACAACGAGATCGTTTCGTTACAAATTTTTATGTGCAACCAACCCAGGTCGCACCCCAATCCAAAAGGCAGAAAACCCCCAATACGATGCGGAGGGTTTCTACACGCCTGTGGGGAAGAATAGACGTGGCAATGGCGGATATACAGGGAGACAGTCTCCAACAGCCTCAGCCAGTATCCTATCTGAGAACGTCTTCCACCTCCTGACGGAAGATTTTCCGCAGCTTCTGCCCACCGATATGTCAGAGTCAACCCAAACAAACCAGACAACATCACCAAGAAAATCCGGGTTGAAACAGAAACAGAAATCCGAGAAGAGATGCAGTGACAACTCTGAGAAACAAGAGGATGACAACCTCACTCAAACGTCACCAGTAATCTGCCAGCCAACCAAACGAGGGAAAACCGATTCGTTTGACCTTGACCCTGAAATCGACGGTGATGAGCCGAGCAAACTGTCCGCAGACAGGGATGACACAGAGAAAAACGCTAACTTCGTCACCCAAGGTGAAGACAGGAGCCAACCCGCTGACAACATCCCAACCAATCAGACACCAGCACCTGTCGGAAAAGAACCTACGACAACGACCCAGAAGGAGCCTGCCGAAGAGGATGACGCAAGGGACAAAACCAACTTCGTCATCCAGGATGACGACAAGAGCCCAAACCCTAGAAGCACTCTATCCAATCAGACATCGCCGACTGTAGGCAGCGAAGAAGATGAGACCGACTCTGAGATCCACACGGAACACTCAGTACTGGAAGACTCTTTATCCGACACCATCACTTCCTCGCCATCATCATCGTCCTCATCCCCGGAGAAGCCCCCCTTCTCCGGAAACTGAGGAAGGAAACTGACAATCTACTGCAAGAAGACACTATTCCTATAACTGTTGAAGAGACCATCTTACCATGCTGCCGGACCATTTTCAATAAACTTGTTTGTTGTCTTTGTTACATGTCTGTACTAATTGTCCTATTTATTTTGAAAAATGGAAGGTAGTTTGAAAATTGTTAGTATTAATATCAGAGGACTAAGAACAAAACTCAAACACATAATACACATAATACACAAATACACACCAGACTTCATACTACTACAAGAAACGAACATTAATTCTAATTGGTTGGCAAACAGAATCACGTCGCAGTTAGGTCTTTCACGCGCTGTCTTTAATCTCTCAAAACAACACATAGGATCAGGAACAGCCATACTCCAGACATCAGACAGATGGACAATCACAGATACACATACAGATGACACAGGAAACCTGTGCATCTTAAAAATTACCAACACTAGCTTATCCTACACTATAGTCAATATACACGCACCTCCTACATACGACAAAACAACCAAATTTTTATGGACAATTACAGGACACGATTACACAATACTATCCAAATACAAACATGATACTAGCGGGGACTTTAACTGTGTCCTTACTAACCTGGACG
>CAJHNH020005775.1:0-17808 GCA_905116865.2 Candidula unifasciata | reverse complement strand
CTGCCGCCTTCGATCGCATCAACACTGCAGGAGTTCTTTCATCAGAGCAAACTTAGTGGTGAGACATACTAAGCCCATTTTATATGGCATAGATAACCTAGTCAGAATTATAACCTAAAGCTCCCCCTTTGTTGATGCTTGTTAAACGTGACAGGTTTTTGTTTTTCGCAAAGCAGGCCAAGTAACATCCCAAAGATGAGATTAAGCAGCTGCAAATCCTGGAGACCTCGTTGAACCCTACAGCATAATTATATTGTGACAGTTCAAAACCGTTATAAAGTCAACTGTAGTCCAGTGTGGGTTGTTTGTTGCAGTTCGTCTGAATAATTAACTATGTATATATCTCCAGAGCTGAAGCCAACCATGCAAAAGTAGAGGAAGAAAGAACAGACTTGAACAAATTATTGATCTTGGAAGAACAAATCGAGTAAATGATTTACTTCTCATTCTTTATTTAACGTTTTCTGTCATCGACTACATTAAAGTATCAATCTGGAATTAAGATGTGCCGCCCCCCCCCCTACTCCCCACCCTCTCCCCCTTTTGTTTGTTTGTTTGTCGTAGACACCAAGTTGTTTCTCTTCGCAGAAAAAATCGACCACTTAAACTCTCTGATACTAAAACTTTCCATCACGACTTAGAGCTTGAGTTTCCGAATTCCAAGTTTTTAATTTGTCATTTTCTAATCAAGTAGTCTCTACGGCATAGAAGGCCTCGCAACAGGCCACTAAACAAGAGAATCCATCCCATCACTGCTGGCTTCCGAGACCCATTAGCCCAGAAAATGTGGACTGTCGGTAGATTTCATTATTGGATTACTATTTGCTTCCTGTTTCTAGGTCAGACAGTGAGTCCAAGTTTTAGTGTGGTTGCTTCAGCTTCATCAGCCAGTGTATTTTCTTGGCGTGTCCTGCACTCTTCCCATTATCTGATCAAATCAGCTGCTCTTGTCAGCGTCTTCCCATTTGCTTTTATGTATATTTCTCAGAAATTGTAGGGTGTTGAAAAAAAAAAAAAAAAAATCAGGCCAATACACACATTAAACTTGTAAGGTGGTTAATAAATTAATTGATAGGGTCGATTCCTAACTTTAATTTTTTTTTCTCAATAGATGAAAACAAAAAATGTCAAATAACAGAATAACATACAAAGCTTATTGCTTGAGACTGACGAAAAACTGCACATAGATTAGATAAATTTGACGAAGACAGTCGCTGTTATTGGACACGTTATGTCAAGGAATGAACGTGAGAACTTGGTTGGCAAAATTGGTGGTAGAAGAGAAAGAAGAAGGCAAAGGGATACCTGGATGGCATGGTCATGTGAATAAGGCGAGACAAGAACATTCCCCTGACCCGTGACTCTTAGGTCGAGACAGCGAGGCATGACAGCCAACGCCTATAGTCGCGGCACATGATGCGAAAAATACTGAATTCCCACAATTACAGCAAATGAAATAGTTTTCCTTCATGGAGATCATTCTTCGCGTTTCTATAATGTGAAAGACATATGCATTATAAACACAAAAAAATGACGTGGTCCTTGGTAGGCTAGGAATTCCTCGAGATTTTACTGGAGATAATTTTAATTCTAGTGATTCTTTCCTTATATTGTAAACTATGATAAATAATCGTTCTTTAAGGAAAAAATTCGTTACTTTCGTGCCCCCCCCCCCCCCCTCTCCCAATGTATCTTTCTCAGTGGTAAAAGTTCAATGCTTTATTGTATCCTATCATGAAATTTTGTCAGAGCGAGAAGTTCAGTGCTTCGTTGTATCCATTCATGAATCTTTGTCAGAGCGAGAAGTTCAGTGCTTCGTTGTATCCATTCATGAATCTTTGTCAGAGCGAGAAGTTCAGTGCTTCGTTGTATCCATTCATTAATCTTTGTCAGAGCGAGAAGTTCAGTGCTTCGTTGTATCCATTCATGAATCTTTGTCAGAGCGAGAAGTTCAGTGCTTCGTTGTATCCATTCATGAATCTTTGTCAGAGCGAGAAGCTCAGTGGTTCGTTGTATTCATTCATGAATCTTTGTCAGAGCGAGAAGTTCAGTGCTCTATTGTATCCAGTCATGAATCTTTGTCAGAGCAAGAAGTTCAATGCTCCACTGAATTCAGTCAATGTTTCATTGTATCCAATCATGAATCTTTCAATAGTAGCTGTTACTTAGGATGAACGACTAACACTGAGGTTCGAATCCTCGGTAAGGTTATAGGCGTTTTGTTTTTGTTCATGTTGTTCTGTTCTGTCTGCCAGAGGCAGAAATAAAGCACCAACCTGCACAGTCTTGGCGGTCGTGGTCAAGACAAGCAGTAATGGTAGTCCCACAGCCGGTGCTGAGCCGCCATATCTGGGAGCCAGACGCTCATCTTTCGGTCCCAAGGTTTTTAGCTTCCAGTCCGCATTTGGGCTGAGTGGTCTCGAGGAATGGCATCGGCCTCGAGTACGTGAGGTCCCAGGTTCAGACCCCAGTGAAGGCTGGGATTTTCCGCGAACTTCTAGTAAGTTTCCCTGGTTTCTGGGTAGTAAGAGCGGACGCCCGTGTGTATTGTTGCACACATTAAAAAAAAATACCCTGGCAGTTGGAAATTGAAAAAAGAGTAGACTAACGGCGCTCCCCGGGCAACATTTGAAGTTAAAAATCTACCCAAAGTATTTCAGGTTCCTTGCCGGTGCAACGGAGTTCGTACACTGAGTTGAGATTCTTCAGACTCAGGCTTGAGTTAGAAGTAAAACTGAGCACTTATGGGTTACACCCGTGTGCCACGATGTTGATCCGTTTAATAAACATAAACTGGATGGGATTTAAAGAAAAATGGATCACAAATTTTAGTCGAAAACATTTTTAAATCCTGCCTCTGTAGAGGACTGAACCTAGACCACAATGTTGCCAGGCAGTAGCACTGACAACTATACCATGGCCCCTTCCGCAAAAAATATATAACTTTAAGAAGTATTATTACCATAGCATGCGGCTGCCGCAAAATTATGTGACTTTAGAATTGCATAATGTGTAAGTAAAGTAAATAAAGTAAAGTTCCTGCATATGGGCAGAGCTTCCCATATATTTTACAGACCATCAGCACTCTGTGGGTAATGTGGTCAGCATTACGCCGGCTGTCTTTACTTTCCCAGGACAGCCCATCCTGGTACCCATTTTAGGCTGGGTCGACCTGCGACGTCCCATACCACGACAAAAATCCACGCAGCCTGCAGTGGGTTTCGATCGCGGTACGTTGGATTACGAGTCGGACTCGCAACGCCTTAGCCACGGACGCCGCCCTTAGCCACAGACGCCGCCAGTATAATGTGTAGTGCATAGTAAATATCACGACACGTGAAAACTGAGAACTTAAAAAAATCTGTTGTATAATAAAGGTAAATAAAGAAACTATAAACATATTTAAAACGAAAGATCACCAGACATAAAAATTCCCTACCTCCCGCCCCCTCCCCCCCGCCCTAAAAAACCCTTATGGGGGCCAAGCCCGGAAAGGGGGGGGGGGCTATGGGGATTAGTCAACACGAGTGCCCTAAACAATTGTTAAACCTGTTAAAGATATGTTTCTTGAATAAAATTCGTATTATTTTGAACATTTTATTGCATTTAATTGCCTTTCGGGATATTATTATTGTTATTGCTTAATTATTATTTTTAAGCAGTTAAGCTGGGCTGCTGGATCACCACGTTCTTCACCCCTATCCCTTCTTCAAAATGTGCATGGGAACTCAGAAGGTGTTTTTCTCAGTGTCGGCTCCCCTGTATCCCCGTAATGTGTCTTCCACCTTCTAAGTTCTTTCATCTGCACGTATATTTTGGTCAGCATTACGCCGGCTGTCTTTACTTTCCCAGGACAGCCCATCCTGGTACCCATTTTAGGCTGGGTCGACCTGCGACGTCCCATACCACGACAAAAATCCACGCAGCCTGCAGTGGGTTTCGATCGCGGTACGTTGGATTACGAGTCGGACTCGCAACGATTTAGCCACGGACGCCGCCCTTAGCCACAGACGCCGCCAGTATAATGTGTAGTGCATAGTAAATATCACGACACGTGAAAACTGAGAACTTAAAAAAATCTGTTGTATAATAAAGGTAAATAAAGAAACTATAAACATATTTAAAACGAAAGATCACCAGACATAAAAATTCCCTACCTCCCGCCCCACCCCCCCCCCGCCCTAAAAAACCCTTATGGGGGCCAAGCCCGGAAAAGGGGGGGGGGGGCTATGGGGATTAGTCAACACGAGCGCCCTAAACAATTGTTAAACCTGTTAAAGATATGTTTCTTGAATAAAATTCGTATTATTTTGAACATTTTATTGCATTTAATTGCCTTTCGGGATATTATTATTGTTATTGCTTAATTATTATTTTTAAGCAGTTAAGCTGGGCTGCTGGATCACCACGTTCTTCACCCCTATCCCTTCTTCAAAATGTGCATGGGAACTCAGAAGGTGTTTTTCTCAGTGTCGGCTCCCCTGTATCCCCGTAATGTGTCTTCCACCTTCTAAGTTCTTTCATCTGCACGTATATTTTATGAATTCCCAGTTTGTTCCACTTTCGTTGCTGTTTGAGCCCTTCCCATGGTTTGAACACAAGCCCTCGAGCATCTGGCATATTGACACATCAAGATATTATCGTTCACAGACGGGCTGTTTAAATTTATTATCGATCCCTGGATGGAGGCAAATACACACTCGAAATGCATGTGAATGTTGGCGTACATTATACCTTACAGAGTCTATAGTTCGTTCAACATCTCATGAACACTCTTACAAGCTATTTTCTCAAAAAAGCCTGTTAGATCGAAAGGATTCTTTGCATGCAGCTTTAGTGTAAAAAATAGTGGTATTCTCTAGTCCATAGATGATTAATACCAGCCAATTCCTTTGATCTTTTTGAACCATTGTACCTTTGATCTTTTCGAACCATTGTAGATAAATAAAGTGAACTTTTAAATTTTACAGTAAAAATTCTGAGTCAAGAAAGACACTCGGGACATTCCCATGTGCACTCCGTCCCCATCTTCTTCAGCCAGCGCAGAATTCAAAAACTAATGGTTTTTAACGCAGTCTGATTAAATGTCAATCTTGTATTTTCCTCTGAGTGTAGTGTGCCTGCCAGGCCCCCTGGTCACACCCAAGTGTATCATTCTTTCGAGGCCATGACAATCTGTTTTCTCTTCTGACTTTGTTACCTGTTCCCAAAGGGTCTTGACCACATCTAGCTTGTCATGTATAAACTTACCACCTAGTGGTGCAGATCCAGCCAATCTGTCTGCCTTGTTTAATTGTAAGCACGTCGCCAATATGCAACAGTTAGTCTTCCTCTTCAGTCACCATTGGACCACAGGGTGCATCTTAACTGCACAGCAAATTGTATTATGGTTGACACATTTGGATATAGAGGTGTATTTGTTGCAATTGTTGATGTACCTTACGGATTGATGATGTTCAACCACTCATCGAAAAATTGTTTTAATCCTTCCGAATCTGACGATCCCCAAAGTTTACTGGCTAAAAAAAGTGTAATCAATCTCGATGCCATTACTCGACTTCAACATACCTTTTCCAGAAATGAATGTCTATTTTTGAGAAGGAATTTGTGAAATATCAATACTGCATTGTGATTTCAATGTTAACTTCAGCTTCTTAGAGTAACAAGTTGACCTGTCTCTAACATTTTTAAGATCTCACTTCTAATGACATCTACCTCAAAGTCGTCAACTTTCTTTTTGCTTACTTGCTTGACATGAGTGTGTATCCTGTCTAATCTACCGGTTAAATGAGGCTTTATCTAAACCAAGCGCCAATCGTGTTCGTTTCTCTTGGTCATAAATATAACAATATAAATGACCCATCTTATATTCCATGAGGAAGTGCTGGTACAGTTAAACGATATCCTTCTTCATAGTTATAAATTTGGATCTCAACTTCATTTTTAAATTGATGTCAATGTCAGCTTTTATAAGCTAGCTACATGATACCATAACTCAAAATTAATTTGTGTATACCTTACTATACTTGCCCTGTCCTGATCTTCATGAATTCCAATTCTGATGGGTTTCAGGTTGACTCACACTGAAATGGGTACAAGAGTGGTTACGTAATCGGCTGTGCCCTTTTCTGAGGCGGAGGATAATGATTTGCTCTGATCTGTCCATAATAAAATAGTCGTCTTGTGCTGGGGCTGGTGGTTTCCTGATTGATTTAATGATTCTTTTCTTTTGGTGGTATGTGACTGGTACATCTGGCTGCACTTTTGTCACACCTTCTCCTGCCAGTTGATCAGCTTTCTAATGTCTAGGCACTCCACAAGGTGATGGTATCCTCTGCATTACAGCTCTTTGCTGAAGGCTAAATGGTGTCAGCAGTGTTTGCAATTCTGGTAGTTTCCTAGACTGGAGTGCTTCAAGTACTGATTTAGCATCTGTCAGCATTACCACATACTGTGAGCCAAGATTGGTATTTAGCAGTTTCTCTGTTGCTATCATGATAGCTTGAGTTTCTGCATCATAGTTATGGCAGTATTTTCCGGTCGGTACGCTGGACTTATCCATAGTACCATCTGGGAATTCTGTGTACACTCCAGCACCACCAATTATGCACTTTCTGCGGACCTATCTGTATAGACTCTGACACATTGTTCTTGTTGGTATTCTTCATCAATATAACTGAGGGTGGCCATTCTGCGTTGTACACTATCTTGTTCTTTCTTGTCAAATAATCCTTTCACATTTGGATGCATACTGTTAGTTTGCATTTCTCTCTCCATGGGGTTTGTTCTGGAATACTGTTAAGTGGACAACCAATTTCTGGAAGGTCAGTAGTTTGTCTACATATTCTCTTTGCTTGATGTATAAAGCTGCTTCTTTTTAACCATCCCAAGGCTAGGTTCTGAAATCCGGTGTATGAATGAAGTTCAACCCACACAAGGACAGCACAAGGAGAGTGTCACGAGACGATCTCAGTGATTCCAGAAGTTAGTACTTGTAATAAGTTCTTCTGGTTCTAAAGAGACAGAATTATATTTACTCTGCGCTTTATCCTAATATTGCTTTAAACCGCACGGATTTAAATTGTTTCCAGTCCTTAGTCCAGACAAAGCGACTCAGTCTTGGGTAATGTTACACAATTACACCGGGGCTAGAGAATTCCCTTTCACATGCCCATGTCATAAATGTTATCTCCTGACCAGACTGCTTTGAACAGACTTTTGATGAGACTAGGGGTGTAGGTTTGATTCTCACGCCAGTGTCATAATGTTATCTCCTAACACAGCCTGAGTGGGGCCCTTTTGAACAGGGGAATTGAGCGGACTGTAGACATTGAGGCGAGGAGAAGTTTAAAGTTTAACACGTCAGTGTAATTCGGGGTAAACTAGATTGGGGCACTTAAGAATGTTTGCTCTAGGGATGTCAGTCCATAATTGACTGACAGGCCACTTGTTAGCTAATGTGATTTGATAGGTACTTCGGAGGAGGAGCTTAAGCCATCATCTTGAGGGTTGGGTAAAAACTAAGGAAAGGGAGGAGTTTAATTTGGACAATAGATTAATACTTATACTGCAGGCATCGTAGATTTACCTCTCTCATAGTATATTTTCAGAAAGAATAATACGACCGAACCCACCAAAGGCCACCCGACGCTCCGAGGCAAACCAGCTAAAGGGCATAGCACAAGAAGGGGACCAGCACTCGTGGATTTCAGTCTGTTATGCATTTCATTTTGTAAACTCCCCGCCCCTCCCACATATGTTTCAATGTTAATAAACTCATTTTCAGCTAAAAACCGAGGAAACCCACCAAAGGCCGCCCGACGCCCTGAGGCAACCAGCTAAAAGGGCATTGCACAATAAGGGGACCAGCACTTGTGGAACTCCAGGCTACTACGCTACTCTGATAACCTCACCCGTCCCTCCCCACATATATCTAAAATGTAAATCAGTCTATTTTCAGATCCACCCAGGCAGAGCAGGCAGTGTGCAGGACTCAACCCACCAAGGACCTCTTCCTCAACCTAGCAAGCTATCTGTCTCTCTCCAACTTCCGACCTAGCTATACAATATCTTTGCACCTTCGGGCGTTCTAATTTTTTTTGCAACCTTTGTTACCTCCTCTACTTATCTAACGGCTGCACACAACAACAAGATTGTGACAGTCGTCCTGTGGGGGCCGTGTTTTAGGGCGCTCAGTATGCGGAACTGTTTGTTTCGTGGCGGTGTGACTACGGACTGACTTGGTGCTAACACAGATGGACGATGCAAAAGCTAGCGAATAGCCAATTAAACAGGAACCAGGCCCCTCAGAACCAGAACTTAGGCAACAAATGAACAAACTCAGGTGAAAGTGCTCACCACAAGGAATATAAATAAATAAGACAGCAAAGGAACCGTCCTTGAGAAAACAGGCCATCAGGCAGTTAAAAAAGGACCAAGTTTGAAATTTTCGTTTGATTTTATACGATACGATACGAAGATTTACCTCATAGTGCCGCCAGCAGGCCACAGACTCAGACCTACCGTTGAAAAGTACTTTCTCCCTGGTTGAGTCGTGTTCGGCATTTGCTGGAAAAGTTCCCAGCGCCCATGTGACGATCAGTCCATGAAGTAGCCTACATTGTGTTAGACTCGGCCAGCTGGGAACGAGGTGGGGGCGAGAAGGAGAAACAAGCAGGGAAGAAGCTGGAAGAGGAGGAAGAGCTTGACAGTGCTCACGGCTGTCAGAGGTTCTATGAAACTTGAGTTATGTTCATAAATTGTTCATACTTTATCACCTTCATCACACCACTCTAATCCCAGGTGCTGTTCTCGCGCTGAAACAACCCATTACTATCATAACTTTAGCTAGTCACTGTTTGTGTAAACACAACAAACTGGGTATGTCAATTAACTGATTGTTAGAAAATAAAGCTGTATGTCAAGTTTTATACTACATCGTTTGTTAAATTCCAAGTGTATTCAGTCTTACCTGTTTAACTAAACATAGATAGAATTACATTTGGTGGGGGCTCAATTAATAATATAATAATTCTTTAATTATTTATAATAACACCGGGAGAAGGTAGATGACGGAGGAATCACTTGCCCTGTCTAATAATTCATTAAGTATGATAGACATCTAAAATTCCTTGCCTTCTCTTGTGGGTACCAAGTTCAGCTAATGTTAATGTACTTAACGAGCCAATATGGCTGTTTTCTTGGATATCCAGGACTTTGTCTGAGAGCAACATAGCTCAGACTTTAGTTCGGTGTATCTGGTGGAGGGAATGTGTTGAAAGGAAGATCCCTACTCAACATTACAAACCATTAAATACCACTGTCACGTCACACTGGCGAGCTCGCCGAGATTTGGACGGGGCTAATTACTCCTAGACTAATGAAAGTAAATTTTTAAAATTTAACTTTAACTCTTCTGCCAGTATAGTCTAAATTAAAATTAGTAATTTATACATGGGGAGAGATTACAAAGTAATAAATAACTTTTTACTAAAATCAATAATTGGATAGTATCATGTCTATCATTGATCACTTCATAATCATTGATTATTGTTTATTTAGTAAATTTTTATGTTGATTATTATATTTGCTTGCATGTTTCATAATTTGATATAGATTGTAGAGCATTATATGTTGACATCATATCATTGATACTTATGCTTAGTGACTGAATGTAAAATCACATCATATCATTTATTGGTGTATCCTCTGTGCTGCTAAAATATTCTAAAAGCTGTCAGTCTGGTAGGCAACTTTGATTTATTTACATCTTTGTGCGGCTGTCATAGGCTACTCTCTTGCCCAGTTTACCTTGCTCTGATATATTCTTCTAATCTGGACTCGGGGTAGTATTTTATTTATCTCTAGATAGATCTAATAAGATAGAATGGACTTACGCACCGAGTTCCTAAAAGATGTAAGGAAGATCGGGATAGCAGAGGGTAGAGTGGGAGCGCAGTTAGAATCATATGTTAAAGGCCATATGGATACTTTCGATTACATGAGTGCCCGTAATGCTGCAGAGAAGAAGAGAGAATGCGGCAACTTGAAGAAGAAGAATATGCTAGGCAGTTTCGACTCGAAGAGGAGGCAGCTGTTGAAAGAACAAGGCGTTTTCAAGAAAAGCTGCGTAACTATAAACCACACAGGCAGACGAATAGAGAACTGCAGTTAGATACAGGGAACGGTGAGAACACTATTAGGGTAGTTGAGGGAACTGACAACTCCCATACTGACACTCTGGTAGAAAGGTCTGGGACTCACTCTCTCAATGGAGAGGTGTGTATTATATTGCCAAACGGTACTTCATCAAGGGATGAAGTAATAGACCACCCAAGACCTTGCCTCACCCCTCTTATTCCTAATAAGGACAGAGCTGACATTAAGAAGAACTTTTCTGTAGGGATAACCGGATCTACATTGCTGGCCCCATTTACTTCCATTCTTAAGCCTAAAAGGAAAAGATGGAGTAAGAAACAGAAATCTTCAAAAGGGACCGGATCTACATTGCTGGAACCCCTTACTCACATTATCTCAGATGAGATATATGAGAGCACACCCCGCAGTAATCACAAGCGTGATAACTGTTCTGACCGTCGACATACTGGTTCGACTGGCACACCAGCCATTAATGAGGACGAGGGCAAAGACTTACCCAACTCCCATAATCCCTTTGGTCCTTCCAAACAAGAAGAAGAAGTAAAGCAGACTAATGTAGGGAATAACACTGAACCTGTTTCCCCTATTTCCCTTGATGCGATTGCATACAAAATAGAAATAGTTAGTTCTGACTTTTCGCCCAAAGTAGTTGACTGTGATGGTAGCGACAAATCCCCTTATTTGCCTCCACTAGACTTGGTATGTGAAAGCCAGACCAGGGCGGATATAACAGATAAGGAGGATAGTTCTCACGACCTTAGAGACAGTGAGTAAACAGGACATTGCTGCAAGTCCTGTGCACTCTGATACTGGACAGACAGAAATGTTTGCCATTAATGAAGAAGAAGGTAATTCTTGTGAGCAGGGAGACAACTTGTCTCTAAATTGTACAGCTGGGGCGACAGGGATACTTCGGATGAAGGACCCTGAAGCGGAACAAGCCATAAATAGTAGGGAACCCCAACATTCTGGTCTTGTATTACTCTTCGCTTCGAAGGAAGTGACAGGAGTATCTCAGCTGATAGTGGAAACTTCATTGCGAAGAAATGCCACTTTACTGTCTGCAGGAAACCCTGAGTTTCCTAATGATTTGACTGTACCCCCTGACTTGATTTCGTGCTCTGATTCTGGACTGATCTTAATGAAAGAGAATTCCACCCGGACAATTTGTAAAAGGGAAAGGATGCACCGAGGAGGAAACAAGGGGACACTCCTTCAAGAAATCGTCAGTGGTCAGTTGCACTCACGGCATGCTGTCATGATGAGTGACTATATCCCTCAATTTGAGAGGAGATTAGTGACAGATTTTTCCAGGATTTGTAGATGTAGGAAAAGAAAATCCTACCTGACTACAACTCATCCTTTTCGGAGAGCACTTCAGGCCCTCCCTATGCTCATAGGGCGTGGCGAAGCGAGGAAATTGACAGGGACTGTCAGTCAACGATGTCGAGGAATCCCATTGTTGAAACGGAGATTATTTCTTATCCTGCGGGAGAAGAAACCTCCCGATAAATGGATATTACGGAGCGGCTGCTCAGAATACCCACATGATTCTAGGACTAAGGACTTAGCCTGGAATGAGGGACAATTGGTGACTGTATATCGATGCAGGACATCACGATTCCACAAGGAATACTGGAACAATACTGGAGATGACAGGTTGTACTAACATTCTTGGGGATCACTGAGTATCGTAAAATTGGTCTTAGTGGCTGCGACCAACTTAACGGAGGGCCTGTCACGAGACGATCTCAGTGATTCCAGAAGTTAGTACTTGTAATAAGTTCTTCTGGTTCTAAAGAGACAGAATTATATTTACTCTGCGCTTTATCCTAATATTGCTTTAAACCGCACGGATTTAAATTGTTTCCAGTCCTTAGTCCAGACAAAGCGACTCAGTCTTGGGTAATGTTACACAATTACACCGGGGCTAGAGAATTCCCTTTCACATGCCCATGTCATAAATGTTATCTCCTGACCAGACTGCTTTGAACAGACTTTTGATGAGACTAGGGGTGTAGGTTTGATTCTCACGCCAGTGTCATAATGTTATCTCCTAACACAGCCTGAGTGGGGCCCTTTTGAACAGGGGAATTGAGCGGACTGTAGACATTGAGGCGAGGAGAAGTTTAAAGTTTAACACGTCAGTGTAATTCGGGGTAAACTAGATTGGGGCACTTAAGAATGTTTGCTCTAGGGATGTCAGTCCATAATTGACTGACAGGCCACTTGTTAGCTAATGTGATTTGATAGGTACTTCGGAGGAGGAGCTTAAGCCATCATCTTGAGGGTTGGGTAAAAACTAAGGAAAGGGAGGAGTTTAATTTGGACAATAGATTAATACTTATACTGCAGGCATCGTAGATTTACCTCATAGTGCCGCCAGCAGGCCACAGACTCAGACCTACCGTTGAAAAGTACTTTCTCCCTGGTTGAGTCGTGTTCGGCATTTGCTGGAAAAGTTCCCAGCGCCCATGTGACGATCAGTCCATGAAGTAGCCTACATTGTGTTAGACTCGGCCAGCTGGGAACGAGGTGGGGGCGAGAAGGAGAAACAAGCAGGGAAGAAGCTGGAAGAGGAGGAAGAGCTTGACAGTGCTCACGGCTGTCAGAGGTTCTATGAAACTTGAGTTATGTTCATAAATTGTTCATACTTTATTACCTTCATCACACCACTCTAATCCCAGCTGCTGTTCTCGCGCTGAAACAACCCATTACTATCATAACTTTAGCTAGTCACTGTTTGTGTAAACACAACAAACTGGGTATGTCAATTAACTGATTGTTAGAAAATAAAGCTGTATGTCAAGTTTTATACTACATCGTTTGTTAAATTCCAAGTGTATTCAGTCTTACCTGTTTAACTAAACATAGATAGAATTACATTTGGTGGGGGCTCAATTAATAATATAATAATTCTTTAATTATTTATAATAACACCGGGAGAAGGTAGATGACGGAGGAATCACTTGCCCTGCCTAATAATTCATTAAGTATGATAGACATCTAAAATTCCTTGCCTTCTCTTGTGGGTACCAAGTTCAGCTAATGTTAATGTACTTAACGAGCCAATATGGCTGTTTTCTTGGATATCCAGGACTTTGTCTGAGAGCAACATAGCTCAGATTTTAGTTCGGTGTATCTAGTGGAGAGAATGTGTTGAAAGGAAGATCCCTACTCAACAACATAAACATTTAAACCACGCGTCACGTCACAGAGAGATAAACACCCGATGACACAAGATGCCACTATCTTGATGAGAATCGCCTGGGCGCAAGTCTCAGAAACCCCATTCAACCGTTAGGTTATATCAGGGCCCCCAACAACAGCCGGGTTGGGGCTTTGAAATTACGAAAAATTGCGTCCCATTATGGGACGGCGTAATGATAATTATCGACTTCTAATATTTTCTTCTGATTCTGAGAACCAGTATTGACTCTGCTAACGCGTGTTAAGATTCCAATAACTTTCAATAAATGCAGAAATGATCATTAAGCCACGAATCCAAGTTTCCCAAATTGGGCATCACTCTGAAGATCCTAAATAACGATCTCTTTGTCCAGCACGTTCTCTCAAATTTCACATGCTTTCTAATGTCACGTTTTGTACAAATCCAGACATGATCTTATTTCAACTTTCTCTCTAATGCTGGTATTCGTAACCTTGTCTCTTTTTTATGCTGCTAGTGACTTTGTGGAGACAGCGCATTTGACATGTAGTTATTTTCTGTTCTAGTTCCCTATTTATTGTCCATGTTTGGCACTGATAACATAAAATAGGAATACAAATGGTATTAATCATTTGCTGTTTTGCTGGAAGGGAGACTTACTATATAAGCCACTATATAAATTCACGGCAACTACCTGCATATGGCAACATGTGTTCCCTGTACCAGCTTGTAGTCGTATACATATCATTAACGGCTTGGATAATTAATGGTCACACAGTGTGTTGTGTGACGTCACATGCCAGCTGTACTAGCCATCAAAGCCAACAAGCAGACGACAGTGACATGATAATGATGATATAGATATTAGGCCTGTCAGAGTCTGATCTAAATGGTGTTCGAAAATTGTTCTTGATAACCATTGATGTCCGCAATTGTTCTTGATATCCATTGATGTCCACATAGTATTCTTAATATCCACTGGTGATCACACCTTGCTCTCGACATCTATTGGTATTCACACGTTGCTTATAATATCCATTGATGTCAGTAAGTAAGTAAGTTGTACCCCACCAGCACATCACACTGAACGATGAACACCCAGTGACACAAAATGCCACCATGCGGATGAGGATCACCCGTGGAGAGGTCCCGTAAACCCCGTTCAAGTATTAGGTTATAATTGGGCCCAAGGCAACAGCCAAGGTGGGGCTTCAAAATAACGAAACATTACATCCAGCAAGGGGAGGACTTCATAGTGATGAAAAGCATATCCACTGATGCCCGCACACAGTTCTTGTCGCATTTGATATGCCAACATTAGTGGTAATGACTGGCTGTCTATGAAACAAACATGACACTGAAAATAGATCGACTAACGTCAGACATGAAGCTGAAATATTTTGGACTGGAAAAAATTATAGCAGAAGGCATGGTACCAGGAAGGAGGGGCAGGGGCCGACCAACACGAAGATGGGCACAGGATGTAAGTGACTCCTTGAGTGTGAAAGTACATGAGGCGGGAGACCTGACGCGAGCCCGAGTCTCTTTCAGGCAGACCGTGATGAGAGCGACGTTCTGCAAAGGACCAGCTACATGATGATGATGAACATCAGACATAACAGCAAATAATACTATCATATATGGAATTCTGCATTGCCTGTTGAAGAGGGGTACGAAGAGCTCAGAACTCTAGTAAATGTCACCCATCGAGCAGGTGATCACAGACTGTTCCTCCTCAAGCGGCCTAATTTCAATGGTGCAAGCTGATGGTTATGTCTACTGTGAACACGAGGATTTTGTGTCCATTACCCAGCACCCTTGTCGGTTTGGTAGGTGTCAACATAGATCAAAATATCAACGTTTAAAAAAAATATAACGGCCAATACAGCACGATTCCGAGGGGAAGGAGGGGGATGGGGAGCAATAAAAGCACATTAAGAAAAAAACATTTCAAGATCACATGGAAAATATTCATAGGGGATAAAATATTTTTGTGAATATGAGAAAAAGCGGTAAAATTTCTCGGTACAAATAAACAAATGGGAGGCTATTTCCCATACAAAATATTGAACACACAATAGAAATGATTTATCAGTTATTTCTTTTGTTTTCTTTCTTTCTTTCTTTCTTTCTTTCTTTCTTTCTTTCTTTCTTTCTTTCTTTCTTTCTTTCTTTCTTTCTTTCTTTCTTTCTTTCTTTCTTTCTTTCTTTCTTTCTTTCTTTCTTTCTTTCTTTCTTTCTTTCTTTCTTTCTTTCTTTCTTTCTTTCTTTCTTTCTTTCTTTCTTTCTTTCTTTGTCTTGCCATACTACGAAACGTAACGTTTATGTTTATAAATGTAAGCGGTGTTAATCAGTGACACAGAGTGTCACCATTCGGATGAGGATCACCCATGAAGTCTCGGAAAACAACGTTCAACCGTCACGTTATATTAGGTCCCCCAAGCAACAGCCAGGGTGAAGCTTCAAAAATACCGCAAAATTGCATCCCACATGGAGATGGCATGGAATAATGCTGACCGGGGGGTTGGGGTAAGGGGGGGGGGGGTGGAGTGCTTTATATGTGTGTAGGATAGCGCCCTTCTAACCTTCTACCCTCCCCCCCCCCACCCCAAAACAATGCTTAGTGTAGTCTCACCAGATAAGATTCTGCTACTTCTAATTTTATTTTTTTGGGGGAGGGGGGTTGGGGCTGGGGGGGGGGGGCGTGGTAGGGGCCTGGGGGGTAGGGGTGGTGGGTGGGGTCCTAAAAGAGTTGCTGATGACATGGGTCTGACCTGCCATGCCCTAGCTAGGCAACTGGCTGTGTGCTTACTTGTATGGGACGTTTTGCACTTGATGTGTGATGTGGTTAGCATCACTTTGGAAGCATTTACCTCTCGAGACATTTCCTGTGACTGATCTCCTGATGGGTCAACCTGTAAGCCCTAGGTCAATTAACAACTTTGGTTTTGACGCAGACACAGAAGCAGGCAGGCAGGCAGGCAGGCAGACAGACAGACAGACAGACAGACAGACAGACAGACAGACAGACAGACAGACAGACAGACAGACAGACAGACAGACAGACAGACAGACAGACAGACAGACAGACAGACAGACAGACAGACAGACAGACAGACAGACAGACAGACAGACAGACAGACAGACAGACAGACAGACAGACAGACAGACAGACAGACAGACAGACAGACAGACAGACAGACAGACAGACAGACAGACAGACAGACAGACAGACAGACAGACAGACAGACAGACGGACAGGAAGCTAGTAATTTAGACAAACTGATATGATTACGGTTCGTATTATTCTTTTTGACACGAGTTATGAATACTATCTCAAG
This sequence comes from Candidula unifasciata, assembly GCA_905116865.2. NCBI lineage: Eukaryota > Metazoa > Mollusca > Gastropoda > Stylommatophora > Geomitridae > Candidula > Candidula unifasciata. Next base: position 1,140 of record CAJHNH020005775.1, on the reverse strand, counting down.
AAAAGTTAGGTACGACGCGAAAAAAAGTGACACAGAAAAACAATACACCAACTTTTTCTTCCCGATTCAGTGATTCATCGCTTCTTCTTCTTCTTCTTCTTCTTTTTCTTCTTCTTCTTCTTCTTCTTCTTCTTCTTCTTCTTCTTCTTCTTCTTCTTCTTCTTCTTCTTCTTCTTCTTCTTCTTCTTTACATCCTCTTTTACAGCTTCGAGTGTCGAGGGAGATACAAGGTTCTGCTACGTGCTCTCCTTGCTGCTTCAGCCATAGACACATTGTGGTGCCGTCTTCCCATCTTCCCATATTGTTCTTGGTATACATCTTGTTCAACGTCCTTCTCATGTTGTTGAATATGCCTTGTATAGTATAGCATCAGTAGGCACTCTTTCCAAGCAAGCGAACCATTTGATCTGCTGTATTTGTATGCAATTTGGAACTGGTTCTGTGCCGACTTTATCTCGCATGACCTCATTCATAATTTTATCTTTTCTGGTCACCGATCACCACCAACATCACCTCATTGTCATCTAACCCTGCAAATGTTCTCTCAGTGGGCCAAACAAATGAAAGTCCGGCCTGTACGCTGGATGTATTAGTACTCCAAACCAGAGTCTGTTTAACACCCTCTGCCACACACACACACACACACACACACACAACAGAATAACACCTCGTTGCTCTTCCATGGTGCATGTTAACAGTGCGGTGACCATCTTGTGCGAGCTGTTGCGCATGCGCATACTGTTAAATTGGCACGACACTTACTTTAAATATTGCAAAGGGGACATTCTGTGCTCTGAAATAACATTATTTCCTCTGCAGACGGTTCCATACGAACTACGATACAATCGCTGTGCTTAATGATTTCCCCTCGTATCTCTCTATCTTTGCTATTTTTATTTATTTATTTATTGTGATTGCAACTGCGGTTAGTCATTAAGTCGCATAGGTCGTAAGTCGAGAAGAATATGCACAAATATAAGCCGAGCGTCGTATGCATATTGCGCCACTTTTTTTTTTTTTTTTTAAATAAAGTGTCTGTTACCTTAACTTCTGTTCTTCTATCCCCAGTATTTCTGCTCCATCTTACGTATATTTTCCCCAGGCTTTCAGCACCCCAATATTTCTGCCTGTCCTATTTGT
>CAJHNH020005774.1:0-17814 GCA_905116865.2 Candidula unifasciata | reverse complement strand
ACTCTGCATTAGTCGCAATCCTAGACCCAAGAGGGGAAAGACTAAAACTAACTGGTTTATACAAATACTCAGACGCAGAATGGGCCAAAGTAGACATATATGTACAAATGGTAGGGCAGGTGTTCATTAATGTACCATACCTTTTCACTCACGTATTGTTGGTGAAAATCGCATCCATGCCCAAAACATCCAGCATGACAACTGTGTTTATAAACTTCCATCGACATAATCATTTTTTTGTGAAACAATTTAGGTCATGACAATTCCAGATGCCATGATGATGTGTCCCGTGCCGTCCGGTGACTTTGACTACTAACTGACATTGGCATAAAGTCAACAGAAACAACAGGACAGGCTTGGGGCAATCCGGCAACAATTTGAAAGTCTTCCTACACTCATCACTCATGATTTTAACCACAAAAAACACACTAACAGTGGATAGATAATTCATTTATCTTTTGCAAACAATTCGAATGGTGAAAATTCTACAGCCATCGTTTTGATAATTTCACAATCTGAAACTGCTTGTGCTTAACACCCTCCCCAAGTTCCCAAACTTAGCTCAGCTACAGAAAGACCCGCTGGACATAAATAAAATTTACTCTCAGTGTCATTACTGGAGCAGACATTTGCTGTTTCAGAAGATCAACTTAGCTGCGCGGTGACCACACTTATAAATGGATGACGCAACTAATTGACTAAAAATATAAAAAACTGCATAGATTTAGACTTTAGTAGTCGACTGTTGCACGAAAACCCCTTTGTATTAAAAAACAGACCATTTCAAGACAATCGTACAAAGATACTCACTGTTGATACATTCCACTCCAAAATAACTGAAGGGTCCGGTCTCAAATACCATACTTTCACCTCCTATTTCTACTTCAACTGTACCTAAATGAGACATCTTGGAATTAGTGCATTCACATGTTTCACTTTTACAGATTATGATTTTCTAGTCAGGTTGTCTTTGCACACTTACAACTACATAATCATTTCAGCCTCATACTGTAAACCATACGAGTCAGCAGTTATGAGAATTCAAATGTGTGCATATTCAACCTGCAAGATAGAATCTAGCCCCAGATTATATGTACATACAAACTTAAAAAACACACCCAAACACACTAATGCATGCCGGCGCACTCTCTCTCTCTCTCTCTCTCTATCTCTCTCTCTCTCTCTCTCTCTCTCTCTCTCTCTCTCTCTCTCTCACGCACCGACACGCACACACACACTCACACACACAATTAAGTCCGGTCTTTAAATAATGTAACTGATTTGATTATGATCAAAACAAAACCCGCGTCCATGAAGCAAGGCAGGTCACCCAAACAGGCACCACTCGTCTAAGATCTGACACAGCTTTAACGCTGTCCGCCGTCAACAAACAAAATTCCTGTGTTTGTTCTGGGGCTTCATGGGGAAGGGAGGGGGGGGGGGCAAACCCACTGTCCCTAACAAGCATGTCGTACAAGGCGACTAATTATGGAGTATGGAGTTCCTTCGAAGTCAAAGTGCATCTTCCTGAGATAAAAGAAACCAACAATCTGCATGCATGCAAATAAGCCACATTTGTGGATGTGCATACACACGCCAAGTTCTGGAACAAACTCTAGAAATAGACCAGCAACCACACTTCCCGCTAGAGTTTAAAGCCACTGAAGGCTAAGAAGAAGGAGAAAGAGCAGACAACAAGTAATACACCATTTTGTTTAGCAAGTGGAAGTTGGAAGGTTACGAACGCAGCATAGAGCAAGCAGTAAACTTTTTAAGTTATATTTTTAACATACACACTTAAGCCCGGTCTTTGAATAATGTAACTGTTTTTTATTATGACCAAAACAAAACCACCGTCCATGAAGCAAGGCAGGTCACCCAAAACAAGCACCACTCGTCTAAGAGTCAACAGTCTCTTGAGACTGCTGAATTACTGAGACAAGTTTTTTTACGAATCAGTATTTTTCATCAATTCAACATCACACTCATCTGCCATTAAGCAATCTACCGACATGTATTCGTTCTCTAACTTTTTGCAGTGAGTTTATTTTTACGAAGGGAGCCGCTGTGGTGTAGTGGTTAGGGCTCGCATGCGGATTAGAAGATCGTGGGTTCGGGTCCTAAAAGGGGCGGATTAAAAAAAATGACCGAGGTCTGAGTCGGTATGAGGTAAAGTCATTGACTAACTGTTTACCAGTTAAACACTAATCACATAAACTTTGTCTTCAATGAAGCAGTCTAAAAAGGACTTTTTCGAGTTTAAACCAAAATTAAATGTTCACTTTTTGTTCCATGTTGCATTTGTAACAAAGCAGTTCTCACTAGCTGAATACATTTCTGGGTTATTTGTCGCCTGTCGATCAAGTAGCATTGCTGTCTGACCAAATCATAAGTCAGTTATGCTTGCTTGGATAACAGGTTTTGCTTCATGGGTGGCTCTTTGTATTAGCCATAATAAAATCAGTCTCAATATGTAATAGCAAGACTGTGTGTGTATTTGTCTGTTTATGTGTATATGTGTGAAAAGTAGAACCTCCAAAGATGTTTCATCAAGTAGATTTACGAATTCTGGTAGCTTTTGTTCTTCCCGGCTAACCCCTCGATATCGTCTGCAAACCTTAAGCTGTTTCGTCATCTTATGCAAACCTGTCCTTGATTTTCTTCTAAGACGTTGGTCATAATTCTTTCTAAGAAGATATTAAACAGTGTAGAAGAGAGAAGCAGCCCTGTCGGACTCCTGCTGTTGTTCGGAACCAGCTCCCTATTTGCCCGTATAGCGTGTCAGCAATGCTGACTTTGGCATAAAGCTGTTATATACTGTGTATGAGGGATTTACGCAATTTGTTGGGGTTTATCGTAACGCAGACTGCGGCATGCCTTTCTCTATCAACGACCTTTTAAAAATCAACAGACACATGGTACAGATGCTTTTGATGCTGGGGGAATGGCTCTCACAATATGCACAGATGAAAAATTTACTCAACCGTGCTTCTTTTATACCTGAAACGAATATCAACCCCCTCCCCAACACTCCTCTTCCTCCCAGTTTCTCCGCTATGATTCCTTCTGCTTGCGGCTTCAGTCTGTATATCAGTATCTGAAGAATGTCTTTTCTAGGGTGAGTGACAAGGCTTGTGGACAACTCTGACATTTTTGTAACTTCCACATGCGTGCGCCCATGTGTGCATGAGTGTGTGCATGAGTGTGTGTGTGTGTGTGTGTGTGTGTGTGTGTGTGTGAGAGAGAGAGAGTGTGGATGATAATAATAATAATGTGTGATTTGGTTCAATGAGATGGCCATCTACCAGTCTCATAAATTTTATTACAGATTTCTGTGAGGATGTCAATAACGCCCCTTCCTCCGCCCCCCCCCCCTCCCCCCTTTTCCGGATGTTATCACTGTCTGCGAGTAGGTTACCCCCCAGGTGTTTTCACTGTCTGCGAGTAGGTTACCCTCAGGATGTCATCACTGCCTATGAGTAGGTTACCCTCCGGATGTTATCACTGCGAGTAGGTTACCCTCCGGATGTTATCACTGTCTGTGAGTAGGTTACCCTCCGGATGTCATAACTGTCTGTGAGTAGGTTACCCTCCGGATGTCATTACTGTCTGTGAGTAGGTTACTCTTCGGATGTCATTACTGTCTGTGAGTAGGTTACCCTCCGGATGTTATCACTGTCTGCAAGTAGTTACTCGCCGGATGTCATTACTGTCTGTGAGTAGGTTACCGTCCGGATGTTATCATTGTCTGTGAGTAGGTAACCCTCCGGATGTAATTACTGTCTGCGAGTATGTTACTCTCCGGATGTTATTACTGTCTGTGAGTCGGTTACCCTCCAGATGTTATCACTGTCTGCGAGTAGGTTACTCTCCAGATGTCATTACTGTCTGCGAGTAGGTTACCTTCCGGATGTTATTACTGTCTGTGAGTAGGTTACCCTCCGGATGTCATCACTGTCTGTGCGTAAGTTACCCTCCGGATGTCATTACTGTCGTGAGTAGGTTAAGCTCCGTATGTCATTATTGACTGTAAGTAGGTTAACCTCTGGATGTCATTACTGACTGTAAGTAGGTTAACCTCCGGATGTCATTACTGACCGTAAGTAGGTTACCCTCCGGATGTCATTACTGACTGTAAGTAGGTTAACCTCCGGATGTCATTACTGACTGTAAGTAGGTTAAGCTCCGGATGTCATTACTGACTGTAAGTAGGTTACCCTCCGGATGTCATTACTGACTGTAAGTAGGTTAACCTCCGGATGTCATTACTGACTGTAAGTAGGTTACCCTCCGGATATCATCACTGTCCGTGAGTAGGTTACAATCCGGATAAAGATTTAGTTACCAATATTTTTGTTGTACAATGGAAAATACAAATGTAAATCACTTGGTTCTTGTTAAGATTCAACTAATTCTGGAATTGGTAAAGAGGAAGAGTCAAAAAGCACTGTGAAGAAGAGAAATTATTTCTTAATTTGATTTATCATTATAAAAAAAAAAATTACAAAAAAACATAATGTCCACAGTGAATACAGACCGAATTAACATCGACAACAAAGACATTGAAAATGCCACAGATTTTGAATATTTAGGTTCAAAAATAAATCACAATGGCGACTGCACAGAAGAAGTCAGAAGAAGATTCGCTTTAGCAAAGCAGAGGCTAAACAGCGTGAAGAACCTATGGCATAGCACCTGCAAGCAAGTTAAAGTGAAAGTTTTGAGATCATGCATCTTTCCCCTTGCAATGTGTGTGTCGATGATCCTCTCTTTTTAAATAGGAAAATAGAAGCTTTCGAACCGAAATGCTACAGAAAAATGGACTGATGACGATTCAACAAATTAGGTTTCATTTTCTAGTGACGAAGAAGCCTTTACCTTTGTATTTCTTACCTTGCAGTATAAGAACAAACTTATCTGATGGAATTCCTTTTCGGAATATGTAATTCTTATTAGGATGTGTAGCAGATGGGGTCAAGGTGACTACAATGTCCTTCCTCATTAAAGTCTTTAAAACATTTCTAGCCAGGTGGACATCAGAGAAAGGTTCCACAGCTAAACAAGAAAACAAATAAAATAGTGACAAACAGTACAGGGTTAATTCATTTGTCGGCGCTGGTCAATAATATTGCATCATCATGCTTTGACAGTAAGTTAGTGAGTGGGAGTAAGTAAGTGAGTGCGTGAGTGAGTGAGTGAGTGAGTGAGTGAGTGAGTGAGTGAGTGAGTGAGTGAGTGAGTGAGTGAGTGAGTGAGTGAGTGAGTGAGTGAGTGAGTGAGTGAGTGAGTGAGTGAGTGAGTGAGTGAGTGAGTGAATTAGTGAATGAGACAGTCAGTCAGTCAGTCAGTCAGTTAGTCAATCAGTCAGCCAGTAAGCCACTTAGTTTTAGTTACTTAGTTAGCTTGTTAAGTTAGTTAGTTTGTTTAGTTAGTTAGTTATTTAGTTAGCTTGTTTAGTTAGTTAGTTATTTAGTTAGCTTGTTTAGTTAGTTACTTAGTTGGCCAGTTAGTTAGTGAGTTAATTAGTTAGTTAGTTAGTTAGTTAGTTAGTTAGTTAGTTAGTTAGTTAGTTAGTTAGTTAGTTAGTTAGTTAGTTAGTTAGTTAGTTAGTTAGTTAGTTAGTTAGTTAGTTAGCTAGTTAGTTAGTTAGCTTGTTTAGTTAGTTAGTTAGTTAGTTAGCTAGCTAGTTAGTTAGTTAGTTAGTTAGTTAGCTAATCAGTCAGTTTGTCATTCAGTCAGTTAGTCAGCCAGTCAGTTAGTCTACAGATTATCCTCATGGCACATCCAACCAATCTGTCCAAAAGTTCTCGAACTCCCCTCCTTCGATAATTCAGCAGCATGTAACAGCTGACGATACCAGTTATGTGCTGGTTTGTTATTCTTTGGCTTCCTGCATAGTGCTTTTGTCTAGCCACACCCCTTTTAATATGTTGTTCTTGCAGTCTTGTCATGGTTGTAGATTCTCAGTCATTACCTGGTTCTCGCAAACGTCTTACTTCTAGTAGAACATTCAGAACATCAGCATGGTCCATTGCTTATCTGCCCTCCACAGTAACTTTACCTGCAGACCGATCAGCTAGCTCAATTCATTGTACGCCTGTGTAGCCTGGCACAAACTACGGAACTGGTATGTATCAGCTCCAACCGATTTAGAGATTCCAACCACTGTTTTCAGACCCAGCCTGTCTTTATCGTCCGGAACTCATCATGGTATTAGAACTATAAAGTTAGTTCAAGAGCAATAACACCTCACAATACCCAGAATGGCAGATTCAGAAATGTCTAATGCAACTAATCATATCTAAAAATAATTAACGCTAATTTGCTAAAACATATCACACATCCTGATTCAAAAACAGGTTTTGGAAAAAATCTGGTCACATTATATACACACAGTCCACTTCCTCAATGTATGGACTCCAATAAAAAAAATAACCCCACCACCATTCAGTCTTTGCATTTTCCACGCATACAACACACACACACACATGTGTGTATATTTATATATATAGATACATAAACGACATAGGGCAGAAAGTATGCAAGACAGATATCAGCTGACACTTAATGCAGTGATGATCTTAGATGTTTACAGGAATCCTAGCATCCATAATTTACTTCTAAAAATACTAATCCCAAAAAGAGCAGATCATGTCAGCTGCACAACATAAATAAAAACAGTCAACTTGAGAAAAGGAATGTTGGGGGCTAGTGTCGTGAAATGATAGCCATTACGCATCGGTCTGTAAGGCTGATAACCTGTCTTACCTGTAATCTGCACAAAATTCAAACTTGGACTCGCCCAGAAATATATAGTCCCTTATATCTATATATATAGGCCTGTATTGGACAACATTATTATGTCTGCCTTTTTCTGGTTACTTTAACTAAACTCCACTTTTAAATTGTCTTTGGAGGATATAGGGAGTGAAGTACTCTTACTACTTGATCCAGTGCCAGCTTCTCAAGCAGATATTCCCAGAGTCAAAGACAGTCGAATCATCCGGAGCTGAGGGAGGCATCATGACAGAAAGAAGGCTCAGATAAGTCTGATGCTTCGCATGATGTTGTGTTCCTCACAGCTCCTCTGATTGTCCAGTGATGACAAGATGTCATCTCCAAGACCTTCTGTCTGTGTAGTATCTTTGTGATTTGGACAGGATATCCTGAGATCTAGCCTAGGAGATCTGGCAATTGTCTCACTTTTATATATCTATTTAATATTGATTACATACATTCATTTTCATGGCTGACTTAGGTGTCTCTATTTCACCTTTTTAAGTGTTTAGCAGTTGTGTATGTATGTGTATCTTCATTATATGTGTTAACATGGTTATGATAATGAACTATCATAACCTGGGGGCTTTCTTTAGTAAGTAGTGGGGGTGTCCAGCCAAGTGTGCCTAGAAATATTATGATATTTATATACTGACATATTTTGTAGTGCCAATACTTGAGTTGCCCTACTCCAGAGATAAGTTGAGCGTATATTGGCCACGGGGAATCCCTTAGACCAATACGAGCCAAACGACTCTGATATGTGACAGAACAACATATCCCCAAAAATCTGTGGTCTCGTCGTGGGATTGTTTTGTACACTGTTCAATCTTTAAATTTGCTGGTGATCTTGGCCAGGAGTTGTTCAGTGTTTGTTTTTTGTTAACACAGTTGTGACCATTCTGGGTCAGTTCTTAGAGTATACTCCTAGGAGTGATTTGTAATCATTGTGGTGTTTTGTGGTGTTCAAGTACATTGGGTTAGGTACAACCTTGGTTGGTGGTGATAATTTAATCTATTGTTGATTATATTTACATTGTTGGTGACAATATATTTTGTTGTGGACTGTTAGATTGACAAGACAGCATGTCGCAGTCAAAAATTTCCATACAGGAATTGAAGGACATGGCTGTCCAGATGGGATTGGAGGGTAAAGAAATGACCGAGTGGATTAAAACCACGGAACGTGAGATGAGGATGGAAGCCCGTGAGGCTGAGAGACTCAGAATTGAGGCAGAGAAGGAAAGCGAAAGACTCCGAATAGAATCTGAGAGGGTGCAAGAAACCGAACGACTCAGGATTGAATCTGAGAGGATTCGAGAAACTGAAAGACTCCGAATTGAGTCTGAGAGGGAGTCAGAAAGAATGAAGTTGGAACAGGAGGTGAGGTTAAGAGAATTGGAACTTCAGGCTCAGAGAGAGGGTAATAGACCCAGATCTCCAACACCTGATATTGATGGTGCATCAACGCACAGTAGCTCAGCTCAAGCGATGAACTTTCCTATGCCAGTCTTCGACCCGAAGGCTGAAAATATTGAACAGTACCTAGACCGATTTGGCAAATTGGCATCTTTGTACAACTTGGAAAGGAATATGTACACGCTGAAGTTGGCTCAAGGTTTGAGGGGTGAGGCATACGAGATTTATCAACGGATGCCCACCGGTACTGAGACTGATTATGATGCATTGTGTCAGGCTTTGCTGAAACGTTTCGAACTTAATGCTGCGACATACAGACAGAAGTTCAGAAATGAGAGAAAGATGACAGGGGAGAACTATCCTCAGTTCGCCAGTCGCCTTCAGGGATATTTGACAAGGTGGAGGGAAATGTCTGGATACTCCTCTTCTTTTGAAGATTTACAGGAGATGATCCTAACGGAACAACTCCGAGAGACATTACCTCGCCCTATGCAAACCTTCCTGACGGAGAATGGTGCTGACAGACTGAGTGAGATGTTGATGTATGCTGAGAGGTATGAGATGGCACATAAAGAAGTGTGTATAGGTGGGAAACCCAAGGCCCAGGGCCAAGGGAAAAATAATGGTAATGGTCATAAAACCCATCCAAATGAATCCCCTAAAAAGAATTCATCCCAAGCACAACCCCAGAACCCCTCAAAAGTTCAGGGAACACAACATAGACAACCCTTTAATGGCCCTAAAAAGCCTTACTGCCATATTTGTAAGAATAATAACCACTGGACTAAGGAATGTAAATCCAAACAGTCAGGGAATTTACAAGTATCAGCTTTGTTGTCTACTGTAGTACCTTCTACCCAGGAACAATTGTACAATGGTTCCAATAGGCCTCCTGTGGTAGAGAGGGTTTGGGCTAATGGATATTCTCTAAATTGTCTGTATGATAGTGGTTTGTCATACGGCTGTGTGGTGAGGCCAGAGTTTGTAAAACCTGATCAGTATACTGGCAGATTCATAGAGCTCCAATGTGCCACATTGGATGCTAAACCTTTAAACTTGCCTATTGCTAAGATTAAGGTCCGTTCAAAGTATGTCTCGGGGGTAATTGAGGCTGCAGTGCTCGAACACTGTACCTTTGATTTAATTCTTGGCGCTACTTATGTATTTTTAGCAGAGCCGAAGAAACCTTCAGAGCATCTTGCTGCGGTGACCACCCGAGCACAACATAAAAGTGCCTTAGAGGATTCTCCTCATGTAAATCCTCTTCCTGAGGAAATTAAGGTGGCCCAAAGTAGTGACCCAACCCTTAAGGCATGTTTTAAAAAGTTAACTGCAAGTCACAATCCCCCTTTGAAGAAAGAATTCTTCATGAAAGGTAAGTTGCTTTACAGATGGGCAAGTGACAAGTATACAGAGCACAGTCAACTTGTAGTACCCAAAACATATAGACAGCAGATTCTCCAGATGGGGCACACTATAGCCTATAGTGCCCATATGGGAATACATGCAACGACACAACGCATTGCCTGTCATTACTTTTGGCCAGGTATGTCAGCAGATATCATGCGTTATGTCAAATCCTGTCCGGAGTGCCAGAAGGTAGCTCCCAAAGGCAGGAATGCACCAGTCGGACTGGGGGAAACCCCTGTCACCTCCACACCTTTTGAAAGGGTGGCGGTCGATTTGGTTGGACCACTTCCTCTCACAAAGAAGAAGAATGCTTACATATTGACCTTGGTCGACTGTTGTTCAGGGTATCCGGAGGCTGTTGCACTTCGGAGGATTGACAGTAAGACTGTGGCAGAGGCATTGATGAGCATTTTCACCAGAGTGGGATTCCCTTCGCAGATATTGACAGACAATGGATCTCAGTTTAAAGGGAAACTAATGGAGGAAGTGTTTCAGATAATCAAGTCTCAACACATTTGCACCAGTCCATACCGACCCCAAGCGAACGGCCAGAATGAGCGGTTCAATGGAACGTTGGTATCGCTTCTGAGAAGATTAACCCAGGAAAAGCCAGAGAGGTGGGACGAGTATCTGTCTGCAGCACTATTCGCCTACCGGGAAGTACCCAATGCCTCTACTGGATTTCCACCTGCGACCTTGGTGTTCGGAAGACCCATTTCTGGACCCTTGGCCATTCTCAGGAAGACATGGACAGACGAGGGGGCAGATGATTCCTTGAAAACCATATCACAGTATGTGCAGGAACTCAAGGAAAGGTTAAAGCTAGGGTGGGACCTGGCCAAAGAGAACTTGATTCGTGCACGTAAGAGGTACGCTGCACATTTCAACCGGAAGACGAAGGAACGATGTCTTGAGGTTGGAGATAGGGTGCTTTTGCTGCTACCATCAGGGAAGTCTAAGTTAGAGTTAGCTTGGGGAGGCCCTTATACGGTGGTAGAGAAGATATCCAGGATCCATTATAAGATCAACATTAAAGGTAAGTCAAAGGTCTATCACATTAATCTCCTCCGGAAATACAACGAGAGAGAGGTAAGTGACACACCGACCCTCTTGACACTTTCTGTAGCTATGGAGGTGGAAGGTGGAGAAGCCACAGCTGTGGAATATCCTCTTCACCCCAGGGAGACCTATAAAGATGTAGAGGTTAACCCAACTCTCTCTGTCTCTCAGAAACAAGCTATAGGACCACTCTTGTCAGAGTATAACTCTGTCCTGACAGAGAAGCCAGGGCAAACTTCATTATTGGAGTATGATACGACATTGGTTCCTGTTGAGCCTTTCAGTCAATGCCCTGTGCAAGCTCCTCTTTTTAAAGAGGAATGGAGTAAACCTCCAGACCATCAGGAGGACCAGAAGGTGAAGAATTTTCAATTCACACCAGGGTTCCTTCCTGTGTTTGTTGGAGCACATAGTGACGAGGGGAGGATTAACCTTCCGAACCTCGCGAAGGATCAGACGGGAGGGATTATATCCCACATGCCTCGACGACCTTCCTGTGTGACTACTGATGTAGGAGACACACCGGTATATTTCCTGAATATGACAGGAGTACCAGGATGGTGTGTAGGTTTATTCAGCCAACCCGATCGGGGGGTTCGGTCTGAACCTACATCTTTGCATGTACCTGGCAGGGATCAGTGATACATGGATGGAGTCATCAGTCTTAGGTCTTCAGGGCCATCGACTGATTCTATATAGATTCCTTGTTGATTAGTATTGTATAGTGGTCATAGGTTTCTCTATTTTCACATGAATTGTCATTATTGTATATATTTCATCTGTCTCTGAGAGGTTGGTTTGGTCAACCCTTTGATTCAGAGCAGATTTCTTGAGCCGCCATCCCTTGTCTGATAATTCACAGACTGAAGGTGATGAGCAAGCTGAAAGTAGTGAGTCCATAGATGTGTAGATGGCTGATCATTTTTCATTCGCGTAGTACGCTCTTCCCTTTGGGGGGGGGGGGGGGGGTACTGTCGTGAAATGATAGCCATTACGCATCGGTCTGTAAGGCTGATAACCTGTCTTACCTGTAATCTGCACAAAATTCAAACTTGGACTCGCCCAGAAATATATAGTCCCTTATATCTATATATATATAGGCCTGTATTGGACAACATTATTATGTCTGCCTTTTCTGGTTACTTTAACTAAACTCCACTTTTAAATGTATATCTCTTGGAGATATATTAAGGGAGTTATTTGAGGTTTCGTGAAAACCGATTTACTCCTTGCCCAAGTATACAAGGGACTTCTTTTGTACCAACGCCTGAAGTGTCTAAGTGACGCTATTCTCCTTGCCAGCTTCTCAAGCGTCCAGATGTGTTAATCTGTGCCTGTATAAATTTCACTTTTCAAGGCAATCTGGAATGTCTCAGTTTTTACATATGCTTGGGATGTATATTTTCTGAAGAGCTGGCAGAAGATTCACAGTCCAACCAACATCCACCAACCATCAAACCACCAGAAACAAACGGTTACCCACCAGCTAACACCTGTGAAGGTTCCTGACATCTCCAACATGTGGGAGATGGTACCTCAAACAGCTACCAGTGCTAGAGCTTAGTGTGGCTCAAAGACATTGTGTGTCCTTACTGGTGATAGAGACTTGCTAAACACCGGTACAGTTGCTGTGTCTTCTATGGCGAAGTACTCTTTCACTACCTGATCCAGTTGAGCAGAATTACCAGAGTCAAAGACAGTCGAATCATCAGGAGCTGAGGGAGGCATCATAGACAGAAAGAGGCTAAGTGCAGTTTGATACCTTATGTGCTTTATTCCTCACAGCTCCTGGGTTGTCCAATGATGACAAGATGTCATCTCCAAGACCTTCTGTCTGTGTAGTATCTTTGTGATTTGGACAGGATATCCTGAGATCTAGCCTAGGAGATCTGGCAATTGTCTCACTTTTATATATCTATTTTATATTGATTACATGCATTCATTTTCATGGCTGACTTAGGTGTCTCTATTTCACCTTTTTAAGTGTTTAGCAGTTGTGTATGTATGTATCTTCATTATATGTGTTAACATGGTTATGATAATGAACTATCATAACCTGGGGGCTTTCTTTAGTAAGTAGTGGGGGTGTCCAGCCAAGTGTGCCTAGAAATATTGTATTTATATACTGATATATTTTGTAGTGCCAATACTTGAGTTGCCCTACTCCAGAGATAAGTTGAGCGTATATTGGCCACGGGGAATCCCTTAGACCAATACGAGCCAAACGACTCAACATAATTATCTCTGAGTGCTGTTGGTTCTGAAGGAAAAATCCTTACATTAGGCACGCGACAGGAGTGATATGTGACAGCTAGACAGCTTTTTTCAGGACAACAAATGAGACATTGATCAAGTCATATAAAAGACTGCATATAATAATTAGTTTCTATGTGTCTAACCCCACTTGGAAAGGAATACATGTTGAACATGTGCTCACCATGAATAGACAAAGGACTGGAAGTGATCCGGACAGAAGGATACGTGAGAGGTTGGGGTCACAGTTTTGGAAGCTAGTGACAGAAACAACAACAGCAAACATGGTACATCTGTTCTTAGTATAGACAAGGACAAGAAATAAAAATTCCACATTTACAGAAACGGAATGTGTCAAAACATTTAGAAATTCAGTCTCAATAACATTAGTTCTTAGTCTGTACCATGTATACATGTAGAGATGTAAACCAGTTCAAGATTAAAGGTGGCAAGGAGGGACAGAGTCAAGGGGACGATTGAGAAATTAAAGACAGAAACATAATTCTAGGTGAGACAAGAAAATTAAATGACGATGTCTTTATTATTACTTACTTAGCATAATAATAGTATCAGATAAAGTGTGGTATTTATATCCCTTTATTGAAATAATAGTTTCATAAACTTTAAGCATACTTGTGGTCAGGAACTGAAATGCCGCAAATGCCAGATGTTTGGGTAGAGTATAGGTCCTTGTATCTGCCACAAGTAATTGATAATCCTCTTTCTGTTTCAGTAGAGGTTGTCCCTTCTGCCGGTTATCCACTGGCAAAGCAGAAAAAGATACTGTCAGGCAATATTTGTTTTCCTTATGTAACACAATATTATGGGTTAAAAATCAATGACACAGTTTAATACAAAAACAGTTCATCTTAAACTGGAGTGTCCTAGGTGACCATGGGAGTGGCCATCGACCATGCTCAGTGTGGATATTAAACCAAACAATAAGAACGCTAAGAGAACGCCTAGGACCTTTAAGTGTGACTGGACCTACACCATTTTTTTGGCAGGGTTCAGGAAAACAGATGACAGGTGGCAGCCCTACTTATGTGCAGTCTTTATTGTGGACTCCGAAAGTAGAACTGACATGAAAATCTGATAGATCTACACGTCGTTCTGCAGATAACAGTCACAAGAAGAAGTGGAGAAAGCAGAAAGTTGTAGGGAAGAAAATGTACACGATTTCAAGCTGTGTGCAGCAGATGCAAAACAAAACAAAAAACTAAATGGTAACATAGTGGAATGGAAAAAACAAACAACTTCAAAAGAGATAACTATATGACAAGGTCAAGAAACAAAAAGAGAAATGGAAAGAATTTCTGCGCAGATACAATATAATAACAACGAAACCCAAAATTCAGTTAGAGAGGATTTATGAGTACCATGAGGGATAATTTTTGTAAAGATACAATTTAGGTGATGTCCGAAGCCTCATGATCATTAAAAGAAAAGTCAAAAGAGGAGGCAAATTGAGGTTAATTTATAGCCTTCGATAGGAGCCATATGAGCACAGTCGCAGCAAAATACCAAAATGGGCTCAATGCACTGAAAATTTTGGCAGCAATGGACAAGGAGCACAAATTTATGTGCCAGCATTTGATTATTTCGGTAATGGATTATGAATTGGGATCGACCACCGTATCAGGGGTCAGCTGGTGACACTTTAAAGCTTTCAGAACGAAGCCATGCTGGTGGTCCTAGGATGTACAAGAGACAGCCCAGTAGTCTTTATGCGATGCATCCTTTTTTTGCCAACTATGGCCGACAGAATCAAAGTTATGCATTTTCAGCCATACTCCAGGTAGCCGCAGGCAAAAATGACTTTCTTCGTGGAAACACAGACAAAGCAAATGATTACAGGCTCATAAGAGGACATTTAGGATGATACGGGCAAAATACACAAACAGGAACGTGTGTATGCGTGGGTAAGAAATCAGAGAAGAGGAGTGGGTCCAAGTGTCAGAGCAAAAACTGGACTTGTGTAAGGTTCTTACCTGAGCTGGGGATGCAGGGACAGGCTAGTAGAAATTACAGAATCATAAATTTGGCTTTAATACGTGACAACTTCCGCTCAGGTGTTATGATTTTCTACACAGATGGCTTTGTTTTGAGAAACAGAATAAGTGCATAGGGGCTAATTTGGAAAGCGAATGAATGACGTTTATTCAACAAAGCCTAGCATATAATAGTACAATATTTAGTTTGTGAAAGGAAGTGGAGATAATCACAACAGCTTCACACCAGCTTGAGAACCAGCTTTACTTACATTTCAAGAGTGGCAAGCATCGCTTCAGAGGTCCCGGTAGTCAGCGTCAGATGGATACTTTCTCCTAGAAACTCAGGTATTTCAGGAAATGAACAGACTATCTATTTCTGTAGGTGGGTGACCATGCATGATAGACTAAATACGGTCAGGACCCTTTGGGATCAAGTGAAAAAAGTGGAGTCACAAACAGAATATTAATGTCTTCAAAGTGACCAGAGAATCTGGTCCCATTCTAAACTCAGAGGAAAAACAGGACAGACATAATCAAACTGCTACTGGCTCTATTTGAAATGGAACTCTTCGCAGGCTGCTGAAAATAAAGATGGGTGCTTATGGAATGTTTCGCGTGCTGTGAGATGTCAACTATTATTTAAATATACTAAAAGAACCATATCAAGAAACAGGAGAAGAGAAAATGAAGATACAGAGAATGTGTCGGTGAAAGAAAAATGAACTTGGGTGGAAGGGTGGAGAAGAAGACAAACAAGAAGAAGAAGAAGAAGAAGAACAAGAACAAGAAGACAAAAGAAACAAGAAGAAGGCTAAAAGATAAAGAAGAAAGATAAGCATAAGAAAAAGATTGTGATATTTTGAATGACAATGAGATGTTTTTTATAGGTTCTCACTCTTGAGATCTGTTTCATCGACAATTTCGCTCTGCAGGATCTCTTCAATGACATCCTCTAGTGTGATAACACCCAAGTTTTCGAAGTAAGGGTCTCTGTCAGCTGGGCTGTGCAATTTCTGGACAATGGCCATGTGAGAACTACCAGCTGGAAACAACAGTGCAATAGAGTTAATAGCATCCAGCTAAGAAATACATCCTCTGTACAATCTCTTTTCTGTCTATGTCTACATCCGTCAGTCATTCATTCTCCTCAGACTTAGAATAAAACTGACCTCTGCTTGAAAAACTGATGTCAGTAAGTATCCAGGAAAGTAATGTGACCAGTGTGATGTTGACTCACTAAAGGCCAATTTTTCTATGCCAGTAATAATTTAACACTATATGCCTAGTGCGTCAAAGGCGTAAAAACATCCAAATTGTTTTTGTTTAAACTATGACATCAAGTCGGCGCTGATACACTCTATCAAATGTAAACATTCGAGTACTATAAAGTGACTGGGAACTGTGATTGTGTGCAGTTATCACGCTTGTCAGGTTCTCAGATGTTTGAATCGTTTGCAATATGGTGACTTTTTCATTCACCTGTATTCCAAGGCTGACACCACCTAAAACCTTAAGAGGGAAGTGAATTGGAAGTAGAGGCAGCCAGAGTAATATTGCCTCATCACTATTTCGTACCAATAGTTTCTACAAAAATAGTCGGACCAGTATCTTTATTTGGCAACGGCATGGGAAGCATAGCTTCTTTTAGTGAAGCGTCTTATGAGGTTTCTGTAACAGACCGTACTGAAAACACAAGTGATTTCCTATATTCCTGTCTGCAACAGTATCACTGTCCATTTGTGTCGTATTCTGTTAAAGCATTTCTAACCGCAATTTTCACTGTCATTCATGACTGTGAGACTGTGAAGCTGGGCAGGTTCCAAGTTTCATTTGGACTGTTATTTTTCATGTTATAACTATATGGAAGCAGCAGTTTGTAACCAATTTTTGTCAAGACAATGACAGGTAAAAAAGTGTCTACAGTGGTAAAATGCATACGTGTATGTTTATAGGACCTCTTGAAGATTCTTTCTAAATTAACATTAAAAGGTCGATACATAAAATGGTTGAAATATGTCTGACTGGGGCTGGTAAGGACAGTTTGCGATAGAAAACTGAAAGCTAAATTTAATAGTTTCATATTTTATCATTTCAAGAGCTGTTTCAAAATGTTCTGAAACCTTTGTAAAGTCACACAGCGTACGACATAGTCTTACCTTGCAGAAATGCTTGTAGCATTGCATCTAGCTTGACATCGTGGTCAACAAACAGGGGCCTATGATCATAAAATCTGCATACTGTACTAACCAGGGTTTTATCATCTGGGTCAATAAGAGCAAGCTCTTTGGTGTTTAAAAGATTGATGATATTGGTTTTTTCCCCATCGTACACGGGGATCCGTGTGTAGCCCTGGTGCATTATTTCTGTTATTGTCTCAAAGTCCAGTACAGTGTTAATTTCAAGCATGTAAACGTCCTCAATCCTAGTCATGACATCTTCAACACGCTTGGTAGTCAACTGCAGTGCTCCAGAGATTATGTTGGCTTCATTATCGTGTATAATTCTTCGATCAGCAGTCACACGTATCAGCTCCTGCAGCTTTCTCCTTGTTGAAGGCTTGTCCCATTTCTTGGCCTAGGAAAAGATCTAGCACCAGAGAAATCGGAAAGGCAGCAGGGAATGTAATAATAAACAACAGAACAGTAATCCAGTAAGTTTTAGCCCCGACCGCTAAGCCATGACGTCGCGCGAACAGACAGCCTGTGGTACAATTTCACCAACGACAACAATTGCAGCTGTGGAGCAAATAAACAGCAACAGCGTTATTTGTCATTTCCTCGAACAGAATGGTGAACGTCGTATTGACAAGTACATTTCCCAGCAAAATCGAACAAAGAAGCAAAATTGCCCCTTTTTTCACGTAATGGAGCTATGCGGTTTGCATATTGTTTTTCTTGAGGTG
>CAJHNH020005773.1:0-17822 GCA_905116865.2 Candidula unifasciata | reverse complement strand
CATAAAAAATGACCAGAAGTGACAATTTGCAGAATTTATTGCCTTTACGCGTTTGGCCAAATAAAATAGGCCAAATAGTTTGCCAATTGAAGTCTCAGTCTATCATTTCACACTTGACGAGATACTCTAGATGAGAAATTGGAACACGTTTTGAGCTCGTAGGTGGACAGAAAGAATAGATAAGATAAAGTCAGAATTTTTTTTTACGAGGAATTGTTCCTAATCAACTTTGTTTGTGAGTACTAACTACTAAAACCTTGTGTCCAAAGACAATTATTTTACACATGAATATACGCACTAGATGTCAGAGTAGGCTAAACTAAATGTCTGATTTGGCATTTTGTACAATCTTGGGGCAACAATTGAGATAAACATAAAAATGACCACAAAAGTGACATTTTTCAGAAAGTTGCCAATTTAGTCTCAGTCTATCATTTCACACTTGACGAGATACTCTAGATGAGAAATTGGACACTTTGGAGCTCATAGGTGACAGAAAAATATATAAGATAAAAGTGAAAAACAAATTTTACGAAGAATAGTTCCTAACAACTTGTTTGTGTCCTACCTTTAAACATTGAGTCCCAGACAATTATTTTACACATGAATAGACACGCTAGATGCAGAGTAGTTAAACTGAATGTCTGATTTGGCATTTTTGTACAATCTGGGAGCAACAATTGAGATAACATAAAAATGACCACAAGTGACCATTTTGAAGAATTTATGCCTTACGCGTTTGGCAAAAATAATTTTTGCAAAAAAGTTGCCAATTTAGTCTCAGTCTATCATTTCACACTTGACGAGATACTCTAGATGATAAATTGGACACTTTGGAGCTAGTTGGTGACTGAAAAATAGATAAGATAAAAGTGAAAAACAAATTTTACGAAGAATAGTTCCTAACAACTTGTTTGTGTCCTACCAATAAACGTTGAGTCCCAGACAATTATTTTACACATAAATAGACACGCTAGATGCAGAGTAGGTAAACTGATGTCTGATTTGGCATTTTGGTACAATCTGGGGGCAACAATTGAGATAACATAAAAATGACCACAAGTGACATTTTTCCAGAAATTATGCCTTTCGCGTTTGGCCAAAATCATATTTTCCAAAAAGTTGCCAATTTAGTCTCAGTCTATCATTTCACACTTGACGAGATACTCTAGATGAGAAATTGGACACTTTGGAGCTCATAGGTGACAGAAAAATAGATAAGATAAAAGTGAAAAAACAAATTTTACGAAGAAATGTTCCTAACAACTTGTTTGTGTCCTACCACTAAACAGTGAGTCCCAGACAATTTTTTTACACATGAATAGACACGCTAGATGCAGAGTAGTTAAACTGGATGTCTGATTTGGCATTTTTGTACAATCTGGGGGCAACAATTGAGATAACATAAAAATGACCACAAGTGACAATTTTGCAGAATTTATGCCTTACGCGTTTGGCCAAAATCATATTTGCAAAAAAGTTGCCAATTTAGTCTCAGTCTATCATTTCACACTTGACGAGATACTCTAGATGATAAATTGGACACTTTGGAGCTCATAGGTGACAGAAAAATAGATAAGATAAAAGTGAAAAACAAATTTTACGAAGAATTGTTCCTAACAACTTGTTTGTGTCCTACCACTAAACAGTGAGTCCCAGACAATTATTTTACACATGAATAGACACGCTAGATGCAGAGTAGTTAAACTGAATGTCTGATTTGGCATTTTTTGTACAATCTGGGGGCAACAATTGAGATAACATAAAAATGACCACAAGTGACATTTTTTGGCAGAATTTATGCCTTTCGCGTTTGGCCAAAATCAATATTTTCAAAAAAGTTGCCAATTTAGTCTCAGTCTATCATTTCACACTTGACGAGATACTCTAGATGAGAAATTGGACACTTTGGAGCTGATAGGTGTCAGAAAAATATATAAAGATAAAAGTGAAAAACAAATTTTACGAAGAATTGTTCCTAACAACTTGTTTGTGTCCTACCACTAAAAAAATTGAGTCCCAGACAATTATTTTACACACATGAATAGACACGCTAGATGCAGAGTAGTTAAACTGAATGTCTGATTTGGCATTTTTGTACAATCTGGGGCAACAATTGAGATAACATAAAAATGACCACAAGTGACATTTTTTCCAGAATTTATGCCTTTCGCGTTTGGCCAAAATCATATTTTCCAAAAAAATTGCCAATTTAGTCTCAGTCTATCATTTCACACTTGACGAGATACTCTAGATGAGAAATTGGACACTTTGGAGCTCATAGGTGACAGAAAAATAGAAAAGATAAAAGTGAAAAACAAATTTTACGAAGAAATGTTCCTAACAACTTGTTTGTGTCCTACCACTAAACAGTGAGTCCCAGACAATTTTTTTACACATGAATAGACACGCTAGATGCAGAGTAGTTAAACTGGATGTCTGATTTGGCATTTTTTGTACAATCTGGGGGCAACAATTGAGATAACATAAAAATGACCACAAGTGACAATTTTGCAGAATGTATGCCTTACGCGTTGGGCCAAAATAAAATTTGCAAAAAAGTTGCCAATTTAGTCTCAGTCTATCATTTCACACTTGACGAGATACTCTAGATGAGAAATTGGACATTTTGGAGCTCATAGGTGACAGAAAAATAGATAAGATAAAAGTGAAAAACAAATTTTACGAAGAAATGTTCCTAACAACTTGTTTGTGTCCTACCACTAAACAGTGAGTCCCAGACAATTATTTTACACATGAATAGACACGCTAGATGCAGAGTAGGTAAACTGAATGTCTGATTTGGCATTTTTGTACAATCTGGGGGCAACAATTGAGATAACATAAAAATGACCACAAGTGACAATTTTTCAGAATTTATGCCTTTCGCGTTTGGCCAATATCATATTTTCCAAAAAAGTTGCCAATTTAGTCTCAGTCTATCATTTCACACTTGACGAGATACTCTAGATGATAAATTGGACACTTTGGAGCTCATAGGTGACAGAAAAATAGATAAGATAAAAGTGAAAAACAAATTTTACGAAGAAATGTTCCTAACAACTTGTTTGTGTCCTACCACTAAACAGTGAGTCCCAGACAATTATTTTACACATGAATAGACACGCTAGATGCAGAGTAGGTAAACTGAATGTCTGATTTGGCATTTTGGTACAATCTGGGGGCAACAATTGAGATAAAATAAAAATGACCACAAGTGACATTTTTTTTCCAGAATTTATTACTTTGGCGTTTGGCCAAAATCATATTTTCCAAAAAAGTTGCCAATTTAGTCTCAGTCTATCATTTCACACTTGACGAGATACTCTAGATGAGAAATTGGACACTTTGGAGCTCATAGGTGACAGAAAAATAGATAAGATAAAAGTGAAAAACAAATTTTACGAAGAAATGTTCCTAACAACTTGTTTGTGTCCTACCACTAAACAGTGAGTCCCAGACAATTATTTTACACATGAATAGACACGCTAGATGCAGAGTAGTTAAACTGGATGTCTGATTTGGCATTTTTTAACAATCTGGGGGCAACAATTGAGATAACATAAAAAATGACCACAAGTGACATTTTTGCAGAATTTATGCCTTACGCGTTTGGCGAAAATATATTTTTGCAAAAAAGTTGCCAATTTAGTCTCAGTCTATCATTTCACACTTGACGAGATACTCTAGATGATAAATTGGACACTTTGGAGCTCGTTGGTGACAGAAAAATAGATAAGATAAAAGTGAAAAACAAATTTTACGAAGAAATGTTCCTAACAACTTGTTTGTGTCCTACCACTAAACAGTGAGTCCCAGACAATTATTTTACACATGAATAGACACGCTAGATGCAGAGTAGGTAAACTGAATGTCTGATTTGGCATTTTGGTACAATCTGGGGGCAACAATTGAGATAACATAAAAATGACCACAAGTGACATTTTTCCAGAATTTATGCTTTTCGCGTTTGGCCAAAATAATATTTTCCAAAAAGTTGCCAATTTAGTCTCAGTCTATCATTTCACACTTGACGAGATACTCTAGATGAGAAATTGGACACTTTGGAGCTCATAGGTGACAGAAAAAATAGATAAGATAAAAAGTAAAAAACAAATTTTACGAAGAATTGTTCCTAACAACTTGTTTGTGTCCTACCACTAAACAGTAAGTCCCAGACAATTATTTTACACATGAATAGACACGCTAGATGCAGAGTAGGTAAACTGAATGTCTGATTTGGCATTTTTGTACAATCTGGGGGCAACAATTGAGATAAAATAAAAATGACCATAAGTGACAATTTTGCAGAATTTATGCCTTACGCGATATACGAAAAATCATATTTGCCAAAAAGTTGCCAATTTAGTCTCAGTCTATCATTTCACACTTGACGAGATACTCTAGATGAGAAATTGGACACTTTGGAGCTCATAGGTGACAGAAAAAATAGATAAGATAAAAGTGAAAAACAAAATTTTACGAAGAATTGTTCCTAACAACTTGTTTGTGTCCTACCACTAAACAGTGAGTCCCAGACAATTATTTTACACATGAATAGACACGCTAGATGCAGAGTAGGTAAACTGAATGTCTGATTTGGCATTTTGGTACAATCTGGGGGCAACAATTGAGATAACATAAAAATGACCACAAGTGACATTTTTTCCAGAATTTATGCCTTTCGCGTTTGGCCAAAATCATATTTTCCAAAAAGTTGGCCAATTTAGTCTCAGTCTATCATTTCACACTTGACGAGATACTCTAGATGAGAAATTGGACACTTTGGAGCTCATAGGTGACAGAAAAATAGATAAGATAAAAGTGAAAAACAAATTTTACGAAGAATTGTTCCTAACAACTTGTTTGTGTCCTACCACTAAACAGTGAGTCCCAGACAATTATTTTACACATGAATAGACACGCTAGATGCAGAGTAGTTAAACTGAATGTCTGATTTGGCATTTTTTTACAATCTGGGGGCAACAATTGAGATAACATAAAAATGACCACAAGTGACATTTTTGCAGAATTTATGCCTTTCGCGTTGGCCAAAATCATATTTTCCAAAAAGTTGCCAATTTAGTCTCAGTCTATCATTTCACACTTGACGAGATACTCTAGATGATAAATTGGACACTTTGGAGCTCATAGGTGACAGAAAAATAGATAAGATAAAAGTGAAAAACAAATTTTACGAAGAAATGTTCCTAACAACTTGTTTGTGTCCTACCACTAAACAGTGAGTCCCAGACAATTATTTTACACATGAATAGACACGCTAGATGCAGAGTAGTTAAACTGGATGTCTGATTTGGCATTTTTGTACAATCTGGGGGCAACAATTGAGATAACATAAAAATGACCACAAGTGACATTTTTCCAGAATTTATGCCTTTCGCGTTTGGCCAAAAATCATATTTTCTAAAAAGTTGCCAATTTAGTCTCAGTCTATCATTTCACACTTGACGAGATACTCTAGATGATAAATTGGACACTTTGGAGCTCATAGGTGACAGAAAAAAAGATAAGATAAAAGTGAAAAACAAATTTTACGAAGAATTGTTCCTAACAACTTTTTGTGTCCTACCACTAAACAGTGAGTCCCAGACAATTATTTTACACATGAATTGACACGCTAGATGCAGAGTAGTTAAACTGGATGTCTGATTTGGCATTTTTGTACAATCTGGGGGCAACAATTGAGAATACATAAAAATGACCACAAGTGACAATTATGCAGAATTTATGCCTTACGCGTTTGGCCGAAATAATATTTGCAAAAAAGTTGCCAATTTAGTCTCAGTCTATCATTTCACACTTGACGAGATACTCTAGATGATAAATTGGACACTTTGGAGCTCGTTGGGGAAAACAAAAGAAAAAATAGATAAGATAAAAGTGAAAAACAACATTTTACGAAGAAATTGTTCATAACAACCTGTTTGTATTCGTTACCACTAAACAGTGAGTCCAGACAATTATTTTACACATGAATAGACACGCTAGGGGGGGAGAATGAGGTAAAATGAAACTGTCTGATTTGACGATTTTGGTACAATCCGGACTGAGATACGCTCGCCCAACGTCCGGGCTGGCTCTGTACATGTGTGAAAAGCTTCACGGGGTTGCATGGCTGAGAACGCATGCCGGAAGAATGAATGCGAGGGTTGCTCCACGCAGTGTACAACTTCCGTCGCAAAACTAACCACTCCTTGTGGTATTCTGAGTCGTCAGGGTAACGACGGGCAGGGTGAACCCCACTCGCCCGGAGAGGGCCCATGGACGTCGACTGCGGAGGAGCACCTTTGATGATTTCTGAAGAAGTGCGCTCCAAGATCAGGTTTCCACCTGCGAGCGAGAGAAGGTGGTGTGGTGTAAGTTGGAGGCTACATTATGTGAGGTACTTAAACAAACTCTAAACAAGAAGTCGCTAGGCGACAAGCTTACTAAATTTGGTGATGTAATATATGAACACTGCTCCCGCGAGTTCGGGACAGTAGTTAAGGCACAGCCGGGTGCCAAGCAGAATACTAGCAGGAGGCAGAGGGGACATTCTGAAGTGTCGGGCAGACAAGAATGCCCTCAGAAAACAGTTCAAAGCCGCTACGGGCAGCGAACGGGAGGGGCTGTACGAAGTGTGGGTGCATTTAAAGAACAAAACACAGTGCCCTCTGTCGCGCCGAGCGTTTCTGTAACAACAGACGAAGAACTAAAAGGGAGCGAGAGAAATTCTTTAGGGACCCGTATCAGTTTGCCCGAGGTCTATTCGAGCAACCGAAGTCTGGGACTCTGGTTGTCAGTCAGAAAGAACTTGAGCTACATCTAAGCAAGATGTACTCTGATAAGAAGAGGAGAGAGCCTCTTGATGACAATCCAGAGATCCTTAGCGGACTCAAACAGCCTTCGGTGCCGAAGGTACCATTTAAAACATGGTACCTCCCCTTGGTCTGAGGTTGAGGACGTTGTGAAAAAGCCAGCGGCATGCTGCCCCAGGTCCGAACGGTGTTCCGTACGTTCTTTACAAGCGTTGCCCGAAAATCCTTAAAAATGCTTCACGTCTTGTTGAGACAAGCGTGGATCCGCAATCCACATATGTCCAGAGTGGTCAAGGGCAAATGGGGTCTACATTCCCAAAGAAGCAGGACTCGAAGAGTCTTTCCCAATTCAGGCCCATCTCGCTGTTGAATGTTGAGGGGTAAGATATTCTTCTCAGTCATGGCTTCGCGGCTCACACAGTATCTGATGACTAAACAAGTACATAGATACGAAGTGTTCAGGAAGGGTGGTATTTCCAGCGGAATATCTTACCCTCAACATTCAACAGCGAGATGGGCCTGAATTGGGAAAAGACTCTTCGAGTCCTGCTCTTTGGGAATGTAGACCCCATTTGCCTTTGACCACTCTGGACCATATGTGATTGCGGATCCACGCTGTCTCAACAAGACGTGAAGCATTTTTAGGATTTTCGGGCAACGCTTGTAAAGAACGTACGGGACACCCGTTCGGACCTGGGGCAGACTTGCCGCTGGCTTTTTTCACAACGTCCTCAACCTCAGACCAAAGGGGAGGTACCAGTTTAAATGGTACCTTCGGCACCGAAGGCTGTTTGAGTCCGCTAAGGATCTCTGGATTGTCATCAAGAGGCTCTCTCCTCTTCTTATCAGAGTACATCTTGCTTAGATGTAGCTCAAGTTCTTTCTGACTGACAACCAGAGTCCCAGACTTCGGTTGCTCGAATAGACCTCGGGCAAACTGATACGGGTCCCTAAAGAATTTCTCTCGCTCCCTTTTAGTTCTTCGTCTGTTGTTACAGAAACGCTCGGCGCGACAGAGGGCACTGTGTTTGTTCTTTAAATGCACCCACACTTCGTACAGCCCCTCCCGTTCGCTGCCCGTAGCGGCTTTGAACTGTTTTCTGAGGGCATTCTTGTCTGCCCGACACTTCAGAATGTCCCTCTGCCTCCTGCTAGTATTCTGCTTGGCACCCGGCTGTGCCTTAACTACTGTCCCGAACTCGCGGGAGCAGTGTTCATATATTACATCACCAAATTTAGTAAGCTTGTCGCCTAGCGACTTCTTGTTTAGAGTTTGTTTAAGTACCTCACATAATGTAGCCTCCAACTTACACCACACCACCTTCTCGCTCGCAGGTGGAAACCTGATCTGGAGCGCACTTCTTCAGAAATCATCAAAGGTGCTCCTCCGCAGTCGACGTCATGGGCCTCTCCGGGCGAGTGGGGTTCCCCTGCCCGTCGTTCCCTAACGACTCAGAAACTACCACAGGAGTAGTAGTTTTGCGACGGCGTTTACTGCGTGGAGCACCCTCGCATTTCATTCTTCCGGCATGCGTTCTCAGACCATGCAACCCCGTGAAGCTTTTCCCCACATGTACAGAGCCAGCCCGGACGTTGGGCGAGTGTCTCAGTCCGGGGGCTAGCAAGGTCGTCAACGAGGGTATCAATCAGATTGGGCCCTTCATTCTCCCCCCTTTCGGAGGGCCCTGGGGGCATATTTCATTGTGGTTTAAACGCAATCGGAGGTATTATACTGTGTTAGGGGTGATCAACCCGGTCCACAGTCGACATCTGTCTCCAGATGTCAGTTTATCCCCCCGGCGATACCGGGGGGACCAGTCTTTCCATAGGTGTCAAAAGGACTTTTCCGATAGTCACCAGTCTTTCCTGGTAGTCTTGTGGGCTAGCCACGTACAATAAGAATAAACTCACAGGGAGCAAGTACAGCGGGGATCTACAGTCATCAGTAGAAATTATCCTCTTTCGACACACGTTTTTCGGCCCACGATTCCTAAACGTATTCGGAGGTGGGCCCACCTGAGTTCATGAAGCTCAGGGCTGCTTCCCCGCCGCACAGAATTACGGATGGTGTTATACTTTCGGCCATTGTGACAAGACGACTTGGTGGTTTTTCGAAGGAGGTTACTGTTGAGATAAGAAGTCAGCCACGTTTACCTAATTAGCAGTCTAGCGTGTGACGATTCGAGCGACAAGCTAACTTGGTTTACCGACTCATCTTGTTTTAGTGGTTAGCAGGACACAGAGACAAGTTGTTAGGAACAATTCTACGTAAAATTGTTTTTTCAAAGGGATAAGAATCTATTTTTCTGTCACTATGAGCTCCCAAGTGTCCACGTTTATATCTAGAGTATCCGTCCCCAAGTGTGAAATGATAGACTGAGACTAAATTGGCAACTTTTGTTGAAAAATATGATTCCAGCCCAACTGGAAATGCCCGTTTCGGAAAAAACCGGCTGCTATCACTTGTGGTCATTTTTATGTTATCTCCGTTTGCGCCCAAATTGTACAAAAATGCCAAATCAAGACATTCAGTTTAACTCTCTGCCATCTAGCGTGTCTATTCATGTGTAAAATAATTGTCTCGGACTCCATGTTTAGTGGTAGGACAAAACAAGTTGTAAGCCTCGTTTTCTTCGTAAAACCGTTTTTCACTTTTATCTTATCTATTTTTCTCGAGCTGGTTCCTGCTTCTCCTCCATCCGCTCCAAACGTGTCCAATTTCTCAATCTAAGAGTGCCGTATCGTCAAATGTGAAATGATAGACCGAGACTAAATTTTAGCGCAACTTTTGGAAAATATGATTTTGGCCAAACGCGAAAGGCATAAATTCTGGAAAAAATGTCACTTGTGGAGCGTTTTTTATGTGATTGGTCTCAATTTTCGTTGCCCCCAGATTGGTACCAAAATGCCAAATCAGACATTCAGTTTAACTAACTCTGGCATCTAGCGTGTCTATTCATGTGTAAAATAATTGTCTGGGACTCCATTGTTTGGTGGTAGGACACAAACAAGTTGTTAGGAACAATTTCTTCGTAAAATTTTGTTTTTCACTTTTTATCTTATCTATTTTTTCTTGTCACCAACGAGCTCCAAAGTGTCCAATTTATCATCTAGAGTCTCTCGTTCAAGTGTGAAATGATAGACTGAGACTAAAATGGCAACTTTTTCGCAAATATTATTTTTTGGCCAAACGTTTAAGGATATAAATTCTGCAAAATTGTCACTTGTGGATCATTTTCCATGTTATCTCAATTGTTGCCCCCAGATTGTACAAAAATGCCAAATCAGACATTTCAGTTTAACTACTCTGCATCTAGCGTGTCTATTCATGTGTAAAAATAATTGTCTGGGACTCAATGTTTAGTGGTAGGACCACAAACAAGTTGTTAGGAACAATTCTTCGTAAAATTTGTTTTTTCACTTTTATCTTATCTATTTTTCTGTCACCAACGAGCTCCAAAGTGTCCAATTTATCATCTAGAGTATCTCGTCAAGTGTGAAATGATAGACTGAGACTAAATTGGCAACTTTTTTGCAAAATATGAATTTGGCCAAACGCGTAAGGCATAAATTCTGCAAAATTGTCACTTCAAGGTCCATTTTTATGTTATCTCAAATGTTGCCCCCCAGATTGTACAAAAATGCCAAATCAGACATCCAGTTTAAACTACTCTGCATCTAGCGTGTCTATTCATGTGTAAAATAATTGTCTGGGACTCAATGTTTAGTGGTAGGACACATACAAGTTGTTAGGAACAATTTCTCGTAAAATTTGTTTTTCACTTTTATCTTATCTATTTTTCTGTCCCCCCCCCCACCCAACTCGAGCTCGAAAGTGTCCAATTTTATCATCCTAGAGTATCTCGTCAAGTGTGAAATGATAGACTGAGACTAAATTGGCAACTTTTGACAAATAACTATTTTGACAAACGCGTAGGCATAAATCTGCAAAATTGTCACTTGTGGTCATTTTTATGTTATCAAATTGTTGCCCCCAGATTGTACCAAAATGCCAAATCAGACATCCAGTTTGAACTACTCTGCATCTAGCGTGTCTTTTCATGTGTAAAATAATTGTCTGGGACTCAATGTTTAGTGGTAGGACACAAACAAAGTTGTTAGGAACATTTCTTCGTAAAATTTGTTTTTCAACTTTTATCTTATCTATTTTTCTGTCACCAACGAGCTCCAAAGTGTCCAAGTTATCATCTAGAGTATCTCGTCAAGTGTGAAATGATAGACTGAGACTAAATTGGCAACTGTTTGAAAAATATGATTTTGGCCAAACGCGAAAGGCATAAATTCTGGAAAATGTCACTTGTGGTCATTTTCATGTTTATCTCAATTGTTGCCCCCAGATTGTACCAAATTGCCAAATCAGACATTCAGTTTTACCTACTCTGCATCTAGCGTGTCTATTCATGTGTAAAATAATTGTCTGGGACTCAATGTTTAGTGGTAGGACACAAACCAAGTTGTTAGGAAACAATTCTTTTCGTAAAATTTGTTTTTCACTTTTTATCTTATCTATTTTTCTGTCACCAACGAGCTCCAAGTGTCCAATTTATCATCTAGAGTATCTCGTCAAAGTGTGAAATGATAAGACTGAGACTAAATGGCAACTTTTTTTGCAAATATTAATTTTGGCCAAACGCGTAAGGCATAAATTGTCTGCAAAGTTGTCACTTGTGGTCATTTTAATGTTATCTCAAATTGTTGCCCCCAGATTGTACAAAAATGCCAAAATCAGACATCCAGTTTAACTACTCGGCATCTAGCGTGTCTATTCTGTGTAAAATAATTGTCCTGGGACTCAGTGTTTAGTTGTAGGACACAAACAAGTTGTTAGGAACATTTTCTTCGTAAAATTTGTTTTTCACTTTTATCTTTATCTATTTTTCTGTCACCTATGAGCTCCAAAGTGTCCAATTTATCATCTAGAGTATCTCGTCAAGTGTGAAAATGATAGACTGAGACTAAATTGGCAACTTTTTTGGCAAATATATGATTTTGGCCAAATCGTGGTAAGCATAAAATTCTGCAAAATTGTCACTTGTGGTCATTTTTATGTTATCTCAATTGTTGCTCCCCAGATTGTACTAAAATGCCAAAAAAATCAGACATTCCAGTTTTAACTACTCTGCATCTAGCGCGTGTCTATTCATGTGTAAAATAATTGTCTGGGGACTCACTGTTTAGTGGTAGGGACACAAACAAGTGTTAGGAACATTTCTTCGTAAAATTTGTTTTTCACTTTTATCTTATCTATTTTTCTGTCACCATATGAGCTCCAAAGTGTCCAATTTCTCATCTAGAGTATCTCGTCAAGTGTGAAATGATAGACTGAGACTAAATTGGCAACTTTTTTTGAAAATTATGATTTTGGCCAAACGCAAAAGGCATATAATTCTGGAAAAATGTCACTTGTGGTCATTTTTATGTTATCTCAATTGTTGCCCCCAGATTGTACCAAAATGCCAAATCAGACATCCAGTTTAACTACTCTGCATCTAGCGTGTCTATTCATGTTGTAAAATAATTGTCTGGGACTCACTGTTTAGTGGTAGGACACAAACAAGTTGTTAGAACAATTCTTCGTAAAAATTTGTTTTTTCACTTTTCTCTTATCTATTTTTCTGTCACCACGAGCTCCAAAGTGTCCAA
Organism: Candidula unifasciata; assembly: GCA_905116865.2. Classification (NCBI taxonomy): domain Eukaryota; kingdom Metazoa; phylum Mollusca; class Gastropoda; order Stylommatophora; family Geomitridae; genus Candidula; species Candidula unifasciata. The sequence continues at coordinate 5,340 of CAJHNH020005773.1, read as the reverse complement.
TTTATCATCTAGAGTATCTCGTCAAGTGTGAAATGATAGACTGAGACTAAATTGGCAACTTTTTGAGAAAATATGATTTTGGCCAAACGCGAAAGGCATAAAAAAATTTTCTGGAAAAATGTCACTTGTGGTCATTTTTATGTTATCTCAATTGTTGCCCCAGATTGTACCAAAATGCCAAATCAGACATTCAGTTTACCTACTCTGCATCTAGCGTGTCTATTCATGTGTCAAATAATTGTCTGGGACTCATGTTTAGTGGTAGGACACAAACAAGTTGTTAGGAACACTAGTCTTCGTAAAATTTGTTTTTCACTTTTATCTTATCTATTTTTCTGTCACCAATGAGCTCCAAAGTGTCCAATTTTCTCATCTAGAGTATCTCGTCAAGTGTGGAAATGATAGACTGAGACTAAATTGGCAAATTTTTGGAAAATTATTTTGGCCAAACGTGTAAAGGCATAAATTCTGCAAACATTGTCACTTGTGGTCATTTTTATGTTATCTCAATTGTTGCCCCCAGATTGTACCAAAAATGCCAAATCAGACATTCAGTTTAACTACTCTGCATCTAGCGTGTCTATTCATGTGTCTCGTCAAAATAATTGTCTGGGGGCATAAATTCTGGAAAAATGTCACTTGTTTTCATTTTTATGTTATCATCCATTGTTTGCCGCTAGATTGTACACAAAATGCCAAATCAGACATCAGTGTTAACTACTTTTGTCTAGGGTGTCTAGGACACAAAACAAGTTGTTAGGAACAAACAAGTTTGTTAGGAACATTCTTCGTAAAATTGTTTTTCAACTTTTATCTTATCTATTTTTCTGTCACCTATGAGCTCCAAAGTGTCCAATTTTCTCATCTAGAGTATCTCGTCAAGTGTGAAATAATAGACTGAGACTAAATTATTAACTTTTTGGAAATCAATGATTTTATGGCCAAAACGCGAAAGGCATAAATTCTGGAAAAAAAAAATGTCACTTGTGGTCATTTTTATGTTATATCAATTATTTGCCCCCAGATTGTACCAAACAATGCCAAATCAGACATTACAGTTTAACTACTCTGCATCTAATGCGTGTCTATTCATGTGTAAAAATAATTGTCTGGGACTCACTGTTAGTGGTAGGACACCAACAATATTAGTGTTTAGGAACATTTCTTAGTTTCCAAAATTTGTTTTTCACTTTTATTTAATCTTTTTTTCTGTACACCAAACGAGCATCCAAAGTGTCCAATTTTCTCATCTAGAGTATCTCGTCAGTGTGATGAAATATGATAGACTGAGACTAAATTTCGCAAACTTTTTGCACACATATTATTTTGGCCCACAACGCGTAATGGCATAATTACCTACCAAAATTGACTCACTTGGTAGGTCATTTTTATGTTATACTCAATCTGTTTGCCCCCAGATTGCTCCCCTTTACAAAAATAGACCAAATCAGACATCCAGTTTAACACTCTGCATCTTAGCGTGTCTATTCATGTGTGTATAAATAATACATGTAATTGGGTTACTCCACATTTTGTTCGTTTTACAGAGTTTTTAGGACATCAAACAAGTTGTTAGGAAACACATTTTTCGTAAAATTTGTTTTTTTCCACTTTTATTCTTATCTATTTTCCTCTGTCACCTATGAGCTCCAATTAGTGTCCAATGTTATCATCTAGAGTATCTCTCAAGTGTGAACAAAGCATGACTGAGACTAATTGGCAACTTTTTTTCATCCAAAATTCGATTTTGGCCAAACGTCTAAGGCATCAAATTCTTTTCTGAAATTTGTCACTTGTTGTGCATGTTGTAAGGCGCCATCTCAATTGTTGCCATAAGATTGTTACCAAAATGCCACAAATCAGACATGCCAGTTTACCTACTGTGGACATCCTAGAGTGTCTTATTCATGTGTCCACATAAACTATCTGGGACCTCCACTGTTTAGTGGTAGGACACAACAAAGTTGTTAGGAACAGATGCTTTCCTAATCTACGCATCTAGCGACCCTAATGTTACCTAATTTTTCACCTGCCTGTCAAAATCCAAAGTGTCTAGATACTCACTCAATGTTACTCGTCGAAGTAAGACTAGGACTACCCAACAACAAATTATAATCAGGCTAATCATTCTACGGCTATACGTAAAAGGCAATAAATCGATTATTTACTGTCACTTATGGTCATTATCTCTTACATATATTGTTGCTCCCAGTTCCTAACCATAAGTGAGCTCCTAAGTCCAGTCCAATTAACTTTTTATGCCTAGATCGTAGTCTCGTCATGTGTGAAATGATAGGTCTGAGACTAAAATTCAAGTGCAACTTACACGAACAATAATTAGGGACATTTCCTTCGATAGAATTTGTCGCTTCAGAAATGGAAAATAAATTTTTCTGTCACCACAAATCCAAAGTCACTTATTGGTCCATTTTTATGTATCATCGTCAATTGTTGACCCCATGAGATTCGCTCACCATAATGCAAATCAGAAATATCAGTATACCTACTCTTGCTATATCAGCAGTGTCTATTCCATAATGTAGGAAAATAAAGTACATGAGCGTTGGTACATGTTCTGTTATCTGATATGAACTACCAAACAAGTTCGGTCTAGACCATCAAGTTCCGTTTTTTAGTAAAATTGTTTTTCACTTTCTTAATCACACTATCCTATGATTCATGTCACCAAACGAGCTTCCAACAGTGCAGTCCAATTTATACATACTAGAGTATCTTCCTCGCTACAATGTAGTTACAAATGACTTCATATCTGAAGATCACGTAAAACTTGTGACAAACGTGTTTTATCGCATCAAATACTATTCTGTCCCCACGGCACGATAGAGTCCATTTTATCATCTGCAAAATCTCGTCACTCTTGAAATCATTTACTTGAGTCTAAATTGGCAACTTTTTTTTGATCACTATTCTTTTGGCCAAGATTGTTCAGGAGGCAAAATTCTGCCCAACTCAAGACTTGGTGGTAGTTTTAAACTTTATCTCGAATTGCAACTCACGCCCGTATTGTCTCAAAATGCCATGTGTCAACATCCATTAAAACTACTCTGCGTCTAGCTCTTTAGTGGTAAGGACGCACGAACAATAATTATTCTAGGAACCCACTTCTTAAGTAACATTTGTACTTATTCACCTTTTATCTTAACATATCTTTTGACTTCACCATGTTTTCCAGAGTAGTCCAATTTCTATCTAGTCAGTTATCCTCGTCAGCTTGTCGAAAGGTCCCAATTCTCATAGAGACTAAATCGTGCAACTTTTTTGACAAAATATATCTGAGACTATTGGAACCAAATTTTGCGAAAATATGATTAAATTCTTGCAGCAATAGATCCACGCCCCTGAAAAAATGATGACTCGTGTAATTTTTCTATGTTATCTTAAATTGTTGCCCCCATGATTTGTACCAAAATGCCAAACTCAACAATTCAGTTTAAAACTACTATGCCATCTAGCCGCTGTCTATAGTCATGAACTAAGATCATTGTAGTACTGGATCTCATATGTTCAGTGGCATAGGACACAATACAATTTGTTAGGCTAATCACATTCTTCGGTAAATTGTTTTACTGTTACTCTTATTTTTATCTATTTTTCTGTCACCAACGAGCTCAAAAGTGTCCAATTTATCATCTAGATAATCTCGTCATTGTGAACTGATAGACTGAGACTAAATGGGCAACTTTTTTGCAATACTTTTTTTGGCCTAACGCGTATTCCAATTTAGGAAAATTTCTCAAGGTTGTTCATTTTTTATGTTTATCTTCAATTGTTTGCCCCCAAAGATTGTACAAAAATGGCCCAATCAGACCTCCAGTTTAACTACTCTGCATCTAGCGTGTCTAGTTCATGTGTTATAAATATGTCTGTGACTAAAAGTTCAGTGGTAGGCCACGAAACCAGTTTGTTGAGGACGTTTCTTCGTAAAAATTGCTTTTTCACTTTTATCTTATCTAATTTTTCTCTGTCACCTATGAGCGCCAAAGTGTCCCAATTTCTCATCTAGAGTAAGCTCGTCACGTGTGAAATGAATAGACCGAACTAATTGGCAACTTTTGCAATATTATTTTGGGCCAAACGCGTAAGGCATAAATTCTGCAATTGTCACTGTGGTCATTTTTATGTTATCCCGATTGTTGCTCCCAGATTTGTACAAAAATGCCAAAATCAGACATCCAGTTAACTACGCTGCATCTATCAGTGTCTTTCCATGTGTAACAAAAATTGTCTGGACGCAATGTTTAGTGTAGGACATACAACAAGTTGTTATGAACAATTCTTCGTAAAAATTTGTTTTTCAACTTTTATCTTACTATTTTTCTGTCCCCTTTGGGAGCCCCAAAAGTGTCCATTTCCCCATCTAGATTTATCCGTCAATTGAAATGTAAGACGAGCCCCAAAATTTGGCAACTTTTCGGGAAAATATTATTTTGGGGCCAAACGCAAAAGGCAAAAATTCGGGAAAAATGTCACTGGGGTTTCTTTTTTAAATTTTTTCCCAATTTTTCCCCCAATTGTTCCCAAAATGCCAAAAAAAAATTTTTATTTTACCTACTCTGCTCTAGCGTGTCTTTTCCATGTGTAGTAATTGTCTTGGGCTAAATTTTTTAGGGGGTAGGAAACAAACAATTCGTGGAAAACAATTCTTCGTAAAATTTGTTTTTCATTTTTACTTATCTTTTTTTTAAATCACCAACGAGTTTCCAAAGGGTGCCAATTTCTCATCTAGAGTATCTGTCAAGTGTGAAATGATAGACTGAGACAAAATTTGGAAAATTTTTTGGGAAAAAATGTTTTGGCCAAACCCCAAAAAGGCATAAATTCTAAAAAAAAATGCCCCTTTTGGGGTTTTCCATTTTTATTTTACCCTAAATTGTTCCCCCCAAAATTTGTACAAAAATGCTAAATCGGGACATCCTTTTTAACCCAACTCTGATCTACGTGCTATTCTGTGAAAAATAATTGTTTTGGACTCAGTGTTTAAAGGAGGAAAAAAAACCCAAGTTTTTTGGGAACTATTCTTCGAAAATTTTTTTTTTTTTTTATTTTAAATCTTATCTTTTTTTCTGCCCACCTATGACCCCAAATTTTCCCCTAATTTCTCATCTAGGTATCTCGTCAAGGGGTGAAATGATAGACTGAACAAAAATTGCGGGCCTTTTCGGGAAAATATTATTTTGGCCAAACCGAAAGGCAAAAAATTTCCCTAAAAAAATTTCCCACTTTTTGGTCTTTTTTAAATTTTTTTCTCATTTTTTCCCAAACCAGTTGTCCCAAAATCCAAAAAAAAGACATTTATTTTTACCTACTCTCCCTTTTCTG
>CAJHNH020005772.1:0-17854 GCA_905116865.2 Candidula unifasciata | reverse complement strand
ATGGTTGCAACAAACTGTTTTCACTGACTGGCAATATGCACAACATAATATAAACAAGTCTGAGGCCACTGATGAAACTACAGTTGGTTGTACATATACTCAAAAAGGTATTCGAAAAGAACAACAAACCCATAAGAACTTGTGTGTGTGTGTGTGTGGCATTCCTAATCCAGGAAAAAAGCATTCGACAAAGTCGATAGGCAAGTTTTATAGGAAGTAATAGCTTGATATGGAGTAAGCAAACACTCAACTGGAGTGTGTAACGTGTATAAAGGAATCGTAGAAGAGTGGTTAGAATAAATAGGGGAACATTGAAACCAGTGTTTCCCAAAAATGATCGAGCTGGGAAGCATTGAATGAAAACAAAACAAACAGCAGCAGTGGTGAGAGAGAGAGACAGAGAGAGAGAGAGAAAGAGAGAAAGAGAGAGAGAGAAAGGAAAAAGAGAGAAGGGAGAGTGAGTGAGAAAGAAAGAGAGAAGGAGAGAGAGACAGAAAGAGAGAGAGAAAGGGGAGATAGAGAGAGAAAGAAGAGAGAGAGAGAGAGAGAGAGAGAGAGAGAGAGAGAGAGAGAGAGAGAGAGATAGCAGTCTGAACAACTGTTCGTACATTTCTCAGTGTAATGTAACAAATGAAAATTAAGCAACAATTGCTAAATTTTCAAAATTCACAAAGAAATTGTATTACAACCAATCAGATTCAACCTTATAATTAAAATAATGCGTTAAAATTTAGTTGTGTAATAATATTCCCGTACTTGGACAATGCGCTGAAAGATAGCCTAAGCTGAAACTTCTACAAGGTCAACATCATCATTATCATGAAGCAGGTCCTTTGCAGAACAATGCTCTCATCACAGTCTGCCTGAAAGAAACACGGTCTCTCGCCAATTCTCCCGCTTCATGCACTTTCACACTCAAGGAGTCACTTATATCATATGCCCCTCTTTGTGTCGGTCGGCCCCTGCCCCTCCTTCCTGGTACCGTGCCCTCTGCTATAATTTTTTTCCAATTCGTGGTGGCGCTTGATATGACCAAAATATTTCAGCTTCCGAGACAGGATGCTGTTTATTAGCCAATCTTTCTTGATCTTCAAATCTTTTAAGATCTCAATATTTCTCATCTTCTTTGTCCAATATATTCTGAGAATCTTTTTATAGCATTTCAGCTCAAAGGCCCCAATTCTTTTTCTTAAGGACTGAGAGATAGTCCACGAGTTACATCCGTATCTAGCCATAGGGAAGATGCACGCTCTCAAAATTCTAATTTTTATCTCCTGGCTTTTTCTTCTTCTCCTCCTTATCTTCGACCATTTACCTCTGCTAGGTGTTGGGGGAGGGGGGAAGATGTACGGATCATGTATGCGCTTTTTTCCCCAATGAACTGTACAAGCTGGTGTTTATTTCTGTTAGGTTGCTTTCTTGTAGTGAACCTTGCTCGCTCCAGTTCATTGTCGTTTCGCCAGTGTTCTTGTAGTAAGCACTGCTCGCTCCAGTTCGATATTCGTTCACCGGTCTTCTTGTAGTGAGCATTGCTTGGCCAAGTCGGATGTTCGTTCACCGGTCTTTTTGTAGTGAGCATTGCTTGCGCCAGTGGGATGTTCGTTTACTAGTCCTCGTTTATTGAGCACTGCTCGCACTAGTTCATTGCTGGTTTACCAGTCTTCCTGTTGGATGTTCGTTCACCGGTCTTCTAATAGTGAGCACTACTTGCCCAAGTTTGATGTTCGTTCACCAACCTTCCTGTAGTGAGCACTGCTGGCCCCAGTTCGATGTTCGTTCACCAATCTTAGTGTAGTGAACACTGCTCGCCCCAGTTCATTGCTGGTTTACCAGTCTTCTTGTTTTAAGCATTGCTCGCCCCAGTTCATCGCTGGTTCACCAGTCTTCATGAAGTGAGTACTGCTCGCTCCAGTTCGATGTTTGTTCACCAGCCTGCTTTAGTGAGCACTGCTCGCCCTAGTTCATTGCCGGTTCACCTGTCTTCATGTAGTAAGCACGACTCGCCCCAGTTCGATTTTTCCAGTTTAACTGGAGTATGTAACGTGTATATAGGGATCGTAGAAGAGTAGTTAAAATAAATAGGGGAACATTGAAACCCGTGTTTCCCAAAATGAGCTGGGAAGCATTGAATGAAAACAAAACAAGCAGCAGCAGTAGTGAGAGAGACAGAGAGAGAGAGAGAGGAGAGAGAGAAAGAAAGAGAGAGAGAGAAAGGAGAGAGAAAGAGAAAGAGAGAAAGGAGAGAGAAAGAAAGAGAGAGAGAGAAAGGAGAGAGAGAAAGAGAGAGAGAAAGGAGAGAGAGAAAGGAGCGAGAGAGAGAAAGAGAAGGAGAGAGACAGAGAACGGAGAGAGAGAAAGAGAGAGAGAGAAAGGGGAGAGAGAGAGAAAAAGGAGAGAGAGATACAGAGAGAGAGAGAGAGAGAGAGAGAGAGAGAGAGAGAGAGAGAGAGAGAGAGAGAGAGAGCAGTCTGATCAACTGTTAGTGCATTTTTCAGTGTAACGTAACAGATAAAAATCAATCAACAATGCCTAATTTTCAAAACACACAAATAGATTATATTACAACCAATCAGATTCAGCCTTATAATTAAAAGAATGCGTTAAAATTTAGTTGTGTAATAATATTTCCATCCTTCGACAATGCGCTGAAAGACAGCCTGAGCTTAAACTTCTACAAGAACAACATCATCATCATCATGTAGCTGGTCCTTGGCAGAACGTCGCTCTCATCACAGTCTGCCTGAAAGAAACTCGGTATCTCCTTCCTCCTCCTCCTCCTCCTCTTCTTCTTCTTCTTCTTCTTCTTCTTCTTCTTCTTCTTCTTCTTCTTCTTCTTCTTCTTCTTCTTCTTCTTCTTCTTCTTCTTCTTCTTCTTCTTCTTCTTCTTCTTCTTCTTCTTCTTCTTCTTCTTCTTCTTCTTTGACCATTTACCTCAGCTAGGTGTTGGGGTAGGGTGGGGAGGTTGGAAGATGTAAGAATCGTTTATGCGCTTTTTTCCCAAATGCATTGTACAAGCTGGTGTTTATTTCTGTTAGGTTGCCTTCTTGTAGTGAGCATTGCTTGCCCCAGTGGGATGTTCGTTCACCAGTCTTTTAATGAGTACTGCTCGCTCTAGTTCGATGTTCGTTTACTAGTCCTTGTATATTGAGCATAGTTGACTATTCTGTGCTACTTTATATGAAGTAAAAGTTCAGCGTGCATTTGACATTATACATGTGTGTTTTTTAGATATATTTTATACACTATACACTATTCGTATTCGGTCGAATAATTGGTCCCGCTATTCGTATTCGGCCGAATAGTGAAAATCACTATTCAGTATAGCTCTAGTTTCACGGACTATACCTGTTCAGCTACCTTGTGTGTAGATGTTTAGGGAGGCAATCTAAAAAGCTCAAGGTTGGGTCAAAATGGAAGCCAGGGTCAATTTTTGGAAGAAAAAGAAAAGCTGACTTCATCATGACTCGAACCCACGACCTTCCGATTCGCAGGTTAGCGTCTAACCGCTACACCCTAGTGGCTCCCCGCTACATCCTAGTGGCTTCCCGCTACACCCTAGTGGCTCCTCGCTACAACCTAGTGGTTCCCCGCTACACCCTAGTGGCTCCCCGCTACAACCTAGTGGTTCCCTGCTACAACCTAGTGGCTCCCCACTACACCCTAGAGGCTCCTCGCTACACCCTAGTTGCTCCCCGCTACACCCTAGTGGCTCCCCGCTACAACCTATTGGCTCCCCGCTACACCCTAGTGGCTCCCCGCTACAACCAAGTGGTTCCCCGTTACAACCAAGTGGTTCCCCGCTACAACCTAGTGGCTCCCCGCTACACCCTAGTGGCTCCCCGCTACACCCTAGGGGTTCCCCGCTGCACCATATCTGCATGGTTACAACAAACTGTTTTCATTGACTGGCAATATGCAGAAGATAATATAAACAAGTCTGAGGCCACTGATGAAACTGCAGTTGGTACATATACTCAAAAAGTTATTTGAAAAGAACAACAAATTCATAAGAACTTGTGTGTGTGTGGCATTCCTAGTCCAGGAAAAAAGCATTCGACAAAGTCGATAGGCAAGTTTTATGGGAAGTAATAGCTTGATATGGAGTAAGCAAACACTGAACTGGAGTGTGTAACGTGTATGTAGGAATCGTAGAAGAGTGGTTAGAATAAATAGGGGAACATTGAAACCAGTGTTTCCCAAAATGATCGGAGATGGGAAGCATTGAATGAAAACAAACAAACAGCAGCAGTGGTGAGAGAGAGAGACACAGAGAGAGAGAGAGAGAAGAGAAAGGAGAGAGAGAGAAAGAGAGACAGAAAGGAGAGAGAGAGAGACAGAGAGAGAGAAAGGAGAGAGAGAAAGGAGAGAGAGTGAGAAAGAGAGAGAAAAGAGAGGCAGACAGAAAGAGAGAAAGAGAGAGAAATGAGAGAGAGAAAGGAGAGAGATAGAGAGAGATATAAAGAGAGAGAGAGAGAGAGAGAGAGAGAGAGAGAGAGAGAGAGAGAGAGAGAGAGAGAGAGAGAAAGAGAGCAGTCTGATCAACTGTTCGTACATTTCTCAGTGTAACGTAACAAATGAAAATTGAGCAACAATTGCTAAATTTTCAAAATACACAAAGAAATTGTATTACAACCAATCAGATTTAGCCTTATAATAAAAATAATGCGTTAAAAATTAGTTGTGTAATAATATTCCCATACTTTGACAATGCGCTGAAAGATAGCCTGAGCTGAAACTTTTGCAAGGACAACATAATCATCATCATGACGCAGGTCCTTTGCAGAACGTCGCTCTCATCACAGTCTGCCTGAAAGAAACTCGGTCTCTCGCCAATTCTCCCGCCTCATGCACTTTCACACTCAAGGAGTTACTTATATCATATGGCCCTCTTTGTGTCAGTCGGCTCCTGCCCCTCCTTCCTGGTACCATGCCCTCTGCTACAATTTTTTTCCAATCCGTCGTGGCGCTTGATATGACCAAAATATTTCAGCTTCCGAGACAGGATGCTGTTTATTAGCCAATCTTTCTTGATCTTCAAATCTTTTAAGATGTCAATATTTCTCATCTTCTTTGTCCAATATAGTCTGAGAATCTTTTTATAGCATTTCAGCTCAAAGGCCCCAATTCGTTTTCTTAAGGACTGAGAAATAGTTCACGACTTACATCCGTATTTAGCCATAGGGAAGATGCAAGCTCTCAAAATTATAATTTATATCTCCTTGCTGGTGCTTAACCATAGACTTTTAAGGCTGTTCAATCTTTACAAGGACAACATGTATATTAAATAAGATACTTTCCGTAGCAACGATTTTCTTCTTCTTCTACTACTACTTCTTTTTCTTCTTCTTCTTCTTCTTCTTCTTCTTCTTCTTCTTCTTCTTCTTCTTCTTCTTCTTCTTCTTCTTCTTCTTCTTCTTCTTCTTCTTCTTCTTCTTCTTCTTCTTCTTCTTCTTCTTCTTCTCCTTCTTCTTCTTCTTCTTTTTCTTCTTCTTCTTTTTCTTCTTCTTCATTTTATCTTCGACCATTGACCTCAGCTACGTGTTCGGGTAGGGTGGGGAGTGGAGAAGATTTAGGGATCGTTTATGCGCTTTTTTCCCAATGCATTGTACAAGCTGGTGTTTATTTCTGTTAGGTTGCCTTCTTGCAGTGAGCACTGTTCGCTCTAGTTCAATGTTGGTTCACCAATTATATTGTAGTGAGCATTGCTCGTAACAGTTCGATGTAGGTTAACCAATTATATTGTAGTAAGCATTGCTCGTAACAGTTCGATGTAGGTTCACCAGTCTTCTTGTAGTGAGCCCTACTCGCCCCAGTTCGATGTTCGTTCACCAACCTTCCTGTTGTGAGCACTGCTGGCCCAAGTTCGATGTTCGTTCACCAACCTTCCTGTAGTGAGCACTGCTGGCCCCAGTTCAATGTTCGTTCACCAAACTTCCTGCAGTGAGCCCTGCTGGCCCCAGTTCGATGTTCGTTCACCAGCCTTTTTGCTGTGAGCAACTGCTCTCCACAGTTCGATGTTCGTTCACTAGTCTTCGTGTAGTGAACACTGCTCGTCCTAGTTTGATGTTCGTTCATCATTCTTCTTGTAGTGAGCACTGCTCGCCCCAGTTCATTGCTGGTTTACCAACCTTCTTGGCGGGCGCCAGTAAGATTTAGGTTTACCATTCTTTTTGTAGGGAGTACTGCTCGCTTCAGTTCGATGTTTGTTCACTAGCCTTCTTTAGTGAGCACGACTCGCCCCAGTTCGATGTTTGTTTACCAGTCTTCCTATAGAGAGGACTTCTCGCCCCAGTTCAGTGGGGCTGAAGCCTCAAAGACACAGAAGGAGATGACAGATCCAAACCTGCATAATGAGAGTCCCAGCCATCTAGTTTAGCCCCTCTCGGCGGTGACGGTAGTCGCTAGAAGTCCGAATTTAAGTAGCCGGAAGTGCGCAAATTACATGTGACTGAGGCCCTGTTAGGGTGTGTTTTTGGCCGCCATAATATGTGCCCGTTATTTTGAGGATAGCGATCCACGCAGCCAGCAGTGGGTTTCGATCGCGGTACGTTAGAATTCACACAAGTAGGGCTATATCTAAATGCAGGAAGCACGAGCAAAGTACACCGATTTTGTGCTTGCCTGCACTTATGGTTGAATGTATGTATGTATATAGGTTTTACCCCACCAGCACATCACACAAAGCGAGAAAGACCCGGTGACACAAGTGCTACCTTGCGGATGAGTATCGCCTGTTGAGAGGTCCCAGAAACTCCGTTCAACCGTTAGGCCATATCTATGGTCCGGCTATATTTTAGGGCCCCCATCAAAGGCCAGGGTGTGGCTATAAATAACGAAAAGTTGCATCCCACATAAGGGTTAATCCGTTTTCGTCCTTCTTAGGACGAAATTTTTTGTCATTTGAAGCCCCACCCTGGCTTTTGCCAGGCGCCGCAATATAGGCAGGCCATACATATGGCCAATTGTCTGAACGCGGTTTCTGGGACCTCTCCACGGCGATCATCATCCACGTGGTGGCACTTTGTGTCATCGGGTGTTTATAGCTTATGTGATGTCCTGGTGGGGTAGAAAGTCAGTCAGTCATCCCACATAGGGCCGGCATGGTTGAAAAATTATGGTTGAAAGATAAACCTACTTAAAACATCTTTTAAAACTTGACGTATTTACATGCGGCACAAACTAGGCATACATTAACATGTGATATGATTTCGGGAGAGGCTGCGTGGTCTCGAAGCATGGTGTCCGCCTTGAGTGCTAGAGGTCCTGGGTACAAACCCCAGTGAAGGTTGGGATTTTTTCACGTGGACTTCTAGTAATTTCCTTTGGTACTTCTAGTAATTTCTTCTGGTCTCTGGGTAGTAAGAGCGGACGCCATTGTGTATTGTTGCGAACATAAAAAATCTCTTGGCAGTTGGAAATCAAAACAGTAGCCTAACGTCTCTGCCCAGGCACAATTAGGAGTTAAAAAAACTACCTAAAGTATTTCAGGATCCTCGCCGGCGCATCAGAGTTCGTGGACTGAGCTGAGAACCTCAGACACAGGCTTGAGTTAGAAGAAGAACGAAGCACGTATGGGTTACACCCGTGTGCGATGATGTTGATCCGTTAAATAAATATAAATATAAACGATTACGGAGACTGGAGATGTCGAAAAAAACTCCTTTTTTATTACGGAACGACTGAATGCCCGTTTAAGCGGAAATCTCCTTTAACCATGAACTTTCACCCGTTCATCTTGGTAATCTTTGTAATCTTAGTTTCAGCTTCATAGCAAACGGGTCACTTTATAGTTGTTCCGCTCCCGTGCCAACGAAAACACACGGAATGTTTATCACAGTTCTTCGTTGAAAGATTGACAGACTGCTGTCTCAGCATATGCACTAGCATACACACGCATTAAAAGCATACAGTAGCCATCCGAAGTGCCAACACAAACAGTCCAACATTAGAAATTCAGTTCATCATCGATGGTAGCAGAAGTCACCAACAGATCAGCACACGCGATCAATATTAATCACATAATGGCACCACCAATATTGCGACAACAAGCATCGCACCATTTTCTGAATCTACAATTCACACAACCACATTGGTCACAGTTGAAAAACATTCTAAATGAAATCAGCAGCTCAAAGTATCACGCCATACACTCAGCTCAGAAGCTGGGCGACGAAACTATATCGTTTCAGTCTACAAATGAAGCAAAAATGCAACGGCCACCGTCAGGCATAAGCAACAAATTTTCCTCGACTCAGAACAGTGACCGTGCCTAGCGTCCATTTAGACCGGCTTTTGGTGGGGATAAATTCCTACCACAGTGTAGATACACATACTTGTCTGGACATCACCGACTAACAGCATTTACTGGCTGTTAACCGGTCTTAAGATAAAAGCAGCAGCAGATGGCCTCACATAAAATTTTACGCAACAAAAGTAAAGGATCCTTTTCTACGATTTCAGGCCTACTGTACAGACATATAGAGCTGGACCTATGTGTTATAGACCAATTGGCACTTGGTGGGTGATGTGATCAATACCGCTCCAGTCACCTTAAGTTTTCAGTAAGGCTGTACCGAATAGTCTCTTCGTATTCGCTTCGGGGCCGAATTGTGGACCTATTGACTACTCGGTATTCGGCCGAATAGTTGTGGTCGGGCCGAATACGAAAAGTAGTTACCTTACACCCGCTTATGCATACACAGCCTAATGCTGACAACATGGAAAGATTGGTTTTGTTGAAAGCTAATGCAACTTTCCTGAATTAATTAAGCTGTCAGTGACAATTTTCAAGTTTAGTTACTTGTTATAATACTTAGGATTCTTTCAATCCTAGTTATAAGCTACCACAGACTGACTGAAGGATGCAGAACATTAAATGTTTTTAAATGTTTACTATTCTGTACGAATAGTAACTAGACATGGAAAGAATATAAACTCCGGCCACACACAAGTCGATATAAGTATTTGGGTGCAAACTTCAACTGTTCCAACATGCTGAGAGAAGAAACACAATCTAAAATACAATCTAGAAATAAAGTGTACTATGCCCTTTAACATCTTCTAAAGTCAAAGTGTCTGTCTCGCAACACCAAGATCAAAATATATAAAACGTTGAAAAGACCAGTCGTTTTATTTGGCTCTGAAACTTGAAGCAGAAATAAAAGAGATGAGGACTTATTACAGGTTTTCGAAAACAGTTTTACGACAAATCTTTGGACCCATCAGTGATGCTAACAGCGGGGAATGGAGTGTCAGAAGCAACAACACAACCGGAGTTTACAGTCGATGAACCTAAAGCAGAAGAAGAAGAGGGCTGGGAAAAAAAAGATGCTTAAAAGATGAAGGTACTGCGTACCATTGCGTACTACTATAAACACACACACACACACACACACACACTGGATAAAGGTTTATCAGATATACGATCTATGGGAAAATACGACTAGATAAAAGATTCTTGAGTGAAAGAAAACTGGATATGATTTTTTTTATAAAAGTTTCGCGGACGAAAGAATCTCAGATTTTAAACAAATCTTAGATGTAGTATTTTAGTTAAAGAGACTCGAATGGAAGATTCTGAGATGACAGATTTTTAGATGAAAGAATATTAGATACAAAAATATTAGATTAAATATTTGTGAATATAACACTCATAGATAAGAGCTGTTTTAAGTAAAAGATTTTTAAATAATGGATTCTTTGAGAAAACGAACTTCATTTTCAAAGGTTACAAATTGGGCACGCAGGCCCGTCTTACATTCGGCCCTTCCAAGCACACACCTTTCACGCAGAAGCTGTATTTTATCATTGAAGCATATTGTCCTTATATAACAATATACATTTTATGAATGTCAAGAAAAAACACAAAAGCATGGGTTGTAAAATGCATGCACACGCCCACTCACACACTCACTTACACACACACACACTTACATACACATACATACACACACACACACTCGCATACATTCATACATAAAACATGCACACACACACACACATGCCACACACATATGCACCTTACATGCATACATTCGTACATACAGATACACACCTGCACACAGAGACACACCTACAGGCACACACAAACACACCCACACACACAAGAAATACACGCCGACACACGCACAGACACACACAGAGGCAGACACAAACACATACATACACATACATATATACACAGACATACACGCACAGACACTGACGCAGATACACACACAGCCACACACAGAGACATACATACAGGCAGACACACAGCAATGCACACAAATACACACACAGACACAGACACACTTCCGCATAAATACACGCAAACGCACATACACAGAAGCATACAGTCATTCACTTATACACAACAAAGACACTTACTCAAACACACGGACAAAAACAGGTAGAGACACTCAGACACATATAGACAGACGCATAGACAGACACATACACACAGGGACACATTCAGACACACACACACACATATACCAAAGGACAGACACAGACACATACACACAGTCAAGCGCATACACAGGCACACACATTGACACAAACAGACCCACAAACACACACACAGACACAATCTTATGCAATTACCCGGTAAAATAATTTTAACTTACCCCACGACGTGACGGTGACGTCACGGGAGACATTCAAATAATTTCCAGGTGGTAAGGGTGGGTTGATTTTTGCCCTTCTAGAGTGCATCGCAAATGCACGCGCATGTTGACGCCTCTTATGACGTGTGTTTACCTCGCGTCAGCATTCTTCTTTGCCGCGTCTGGTTGCAGCAGTTTTCATTTTTGTTGGCCGTTCGTTCCAGCCGTGAATTTTCTACAATTAGTAGCATCTGTACGAGACAAGGAGACCAGCATTGCAACAGCATAGCATTCTGCATAGAACGAGACGTTGCAGAAACAACCATCAGATAGATGGTGTATTATCGCTGTCGGAAAGACCAAATTTTGTCTGGACATACCCGTACGGGAGATTGCGGACCTCTTTCCTGCGACTATACCGCTCCGCTGAGAGTATCCCTCCGCGCCGCGGCGCGGAGAGGGGCTAAACTAGATGGCTTGGACTCACGAGCAGCAGCTACCGCATCTCCTGAAGCTTTCTCTTTTTTATTTGCTCGTGAGTCCCAGCCTTCTAGTTTAGCGGCCCGGGTATACTCTCCACAGTCGCCGGAAAGAGGTCCGCAATTTAGATGTGACTGAGGCCTTGGTAGGGTATATTTTCGGCATCGATGATTTAGGACCGTTGTTGGGAAGAAAGCAACAACCAAAAAAAAATTACATTTATATACATATTTAAAAAAAGGCAGCACCTTTCATTTATAAGGTGGATATGATATCAAGTAAGCTACACATTCACATGACAAAAAAAAAAAAAAACATTAAAACATGACCAGTATTGTGTACCGGGCAATTGCACATCAACAAGCAGCCGACTGCGCATCAACAGACAGATATATAAAAAATACTATGATCAGCAGCGACATCATCAGCACACTTGCACCCCTTGAGATAGTGGACTGTCAAGTCAGCTGTGGAATTCCCACAGATTCCCCGTGTTTGGGGGCCGTAAAAAATATTGTACCTAATTACATATACACACAATCATACATACACAGAATCATACACACACAAACACGGCTGCGCATACACTCATACATACCAAATACGCACATGTCTGGCAAACGCATACATACAAATCATAAACATCTTATTTAATTATAGAATAATAATGCAGTATGAATTAATAACTACATATAAACTGGCATATAATCACTTGTATGCATGCAGTTAATTAACTACTAACTGTGTATTTTTCAGATCAAGTGGAAGATGGCTCCATAAATGAGCATCAGAATATGCTAAACTTGTTTTATATAAATCTATTCTAGGTTTAGGCGAATGTAATAAACTTAGTCACTT
Source organism: Candidula unifasciata (assembly GCA_905116865.2). Lineage (NCBI taxonomy): Eukaryota > Metazoa > Mollusca > Gastropoda > Stylommatophora > Geomitridae > Candidula > Candidula unifasciata. Next base: position 5,930 of record CAJHNH020005772.1, on the reverse strand, counting down.
GCTGTTCGTAAGAATGAATTTTATAAACTGGAAAAGGTAGTTAAGAGTGTTTTAAGATAAAAAATGTGTGTATAAATTTAGCCTTGTTAAAAATTAAACGTTTACTAAATGATAGAAGTCTTTAATGGCTATAGAGATTACTTTTAGCCATATGATTTCTATCTGAAACCAGGCGTAAAGCGCGATTTTTAGGGGAGCTTAGTCTTTTAACAGTAGATTTGATAAAAGATACTTAGACTAAAAATAATTAGATACAAGAGGTTAAATAAGTATTTGGAATGCAAATTAAAACAGGTCAAGTATACAAGACAATATAGAGAAAACTTAAGCTGGCAATGGCAAAGGTCAGACGAGCGAAACTATGCAGAAATTATGCTAAACTGGTTTTATATAAATCTATTCTAGAATTAGACAAATGTAATCAACTTAGTCGCTTGCTGTGCGTAGGAATAGATTTAATAAACTGAAAAAGGTTATTAAGAGTGTTCAGAAATAAAAATTGTGTGTATTAATTTAGCTTTGTTAGAAATTAAACATTTACTAAATGGCAGAAGTCTTTAATGCTTATAGAGATTATTTTTATCCATATGATTATCTCAAACCAGGCGTAAAACGTGATTTTGAAGGGAACTTAGTCTTTTAACAGTAGATTTGATAAAAGATAAAAGATACTTAGACTAAAGATAATTATATACAAGAGGTTAAAGGAGTATTTGGAATGCAAATTAAAACAGGTCAAGTATACAAGACAATAAAGATAAAACTTCAAAGGTCACACGAGCGAAGTTATGCAGAAGTAAGAAGACAGACAACAAGAAGATGACTTCTTCTAAGATACTGAAAAACATATTTTGATTTTATATCGGTAATTACTGGAATTTAAAGGTGGAATGTTTTCATTTAATCATCTGGCTAGTTACAAATTTCTAAGTATCTGCGTGTTTTTCTGTCATTCGCCATCTCTTTCTCTCTCTCTCTCTCTCTCTCTCTCTCTCTCTCTCTCTCTCTCTCTCTCTCTCTCTCTCTCTCTCAACTATCCTTCCCATCCCTTATCATATTATCAGATTTCATAGCAGAGTTCGCAGGTAGATAACGAAAAACACCATACTGCGACCTAACACAACCACGCCTTTAGGAATGTCCCCTTTGTCCATCTGCAGTATACGAGAGGCTGTAAACTAGTATACATCTTTTCACTTCCTTGCACCGATGACTTGTGTCAATAGATCCACTCACGTAATAAATTGTTTTTTTTTAACACCAGAAACAAACTAACTGACTGACGTGTTACCCCGTTACCCCCCACCAGACACACGGTGACACAAAGTGCCACCATTCGTATAAGGATCACCCGGGGACAGATCCCAGAAACCCCGTAGGGTCCATGAACAAAGCCAGGGTGGGAAATCAAAATAACGAAAAATTACCTCCCACATGGGGACGGACTGTTAGTAACATGATTCACTCCACCTGAAAACAGCTTGAGAAAGAGGGATTTAAAAATGTATAGAAACGGTTTTGTGCTTTGTGCGATTTGCTTCCCTTCTTTTTTTTTGTTTTTGTTTCATTGTAGAAAAAAACAGCCTCACGGCTCTATGGAATGGAAAGTCTGCCCAGCATCCACACAACATATATAAGAAAACTCCACAGGGAAGCATTTACAGCAGAAGTCTTCCGGTCATTAGTAGAAGATCCTCCTCGGCAATTGTTTCGGCCCGTTACCACCCACGGCCAGCTCCAGATTTATATACAGCCGGACGTTTTACCACCCACGACCAGCTCCAGATTTATATACAGCAGGACGTGTTACCACCCACGACCAGCTCCAGATTTATATACAGCCGGACGTGTTACCACCCTAAACAATCTCGGAAGGTGGGCCAACCTGCGTCACAACGCCAGGCCCCGTTACCTCCTGCTGCGCTTAATCGGACACGTATGGACGAGACGAAGGTGATTTAACAGGTACTGGTGAGATTTTGTTCTGTCGGTAATGTGTTGTCGCTTCGGTAGCAAGTTGGCCGCTTACCGTCACGGTCGAGTGAAAAGCGAGATTTGTCGCATACCACCGCCTCACATAGAATGCAGCTACCGTGGTTTGCGCAGGCGGTCATGCTATTTTCGGACCTATGTTTAGACCACGGCCAGCTCCAGATTTATACAGCCAGACGTGGTTAAACTTGGCAGTTGGGGAAGAGACACTGGCGAACACTCAGGACTTTGGCTTTCTAAGGGATTTTTTCCTACTAGGAGCTCAGACAAGCATACCCAGGCACGTCCCCCGTGACATTTGTTGTGTCCAGAGAACCTCGAAGCTCTCTCTCTCTGCAGCTTCGTCAAGCTGTTTTTGTGCTGCTTACGCTCATTTCCTCTTAAGACCAGCTGATTTAGCACATTGTAAGTGGCTGTGGAGACAAGACCACTTGCGCCTGCCTCGACGGCGGTTTTTTACTTCGTATCCTTCGTCTCTCCTCAAACTAGCCGCGAGATTAACGTACTTTTCGAGCTTTTACATGTGGTTTTCGTCCATTCGCCACTCATACGGCACGGTCAGCTCAGTTGGGATGAGCTGGCATTTCTCTGCAGAGTGTAGGACTATGTCACGTCTTTGGCCGGTCTTCTGGGTACCTCTTGAAACCAGGCAGGTCGACAGCCAGTAACCAATCTCTCGCACAGTCAAGTACCGATGAAGCGTATGCGACCTTGTTGAATTTACCTTCATAAATCTGCCCAGCCTTGTGGAAGCGCAATGGGGTAACGGCAGGACTGGCCCTCGCGTTGGCCCTCATCCTGGCTTGGTCTACAATGTCCACTAACTCTTTTAGGAATGTATTGTGGTGCCAAGTGTATCTTCCCTGGCCTATGGCTTTTCTGCAGGCGGGCAAAACGTGCTCGAGCGTCTGCTTAGCTCTGCATAGTGTGCATGTCGTGTCGGTGGTCAAATACCATTTTAGCATATTGGCGACGGGGTAATACGTCGTAAGCAGGTCTGATTACAAAGCTCAGTTGCAGCAGTCGGCCGTGAAATAACCTTGTGCCGGGGTAATTCTTTATCCAATGGTCTCATCGGGTGTTTACCGCTCGTTGTGCGGTCTTGGTGGGCAGATCATCTTTTATTCATTAAAAAATAATATGTTCTGCAAAATAGAGCCCTGGAACCCACTCACGGAGAATGTTATTCTAGAGTACACACTCTTTGATGTAGAAATATTTTGAAGCAAGAATGTCTGGGATAGATGCAGTTAATTCATGCCAGATTTTTTTGAGAGTCTGTTGTTTAGGAGACTGTGAGGCCGAAGAAAGTTGGCGATGTTGATGATAACAAAGATAATTTGAATTCTCAAATACTTTTCCTTCTTTTTTTCTTGCCCATAAAATAACAAGTTCGTTGCCTAATTTTTTGCTATTTGATTCAAAGAAAAAATTGCCAGCTTGTGCACGTTTGATTATAATTATTGTATCCTTTGTTCCACGATTCTAGCACACACATCGTTGCGGCAGCTTGTGTGAGCTAGGGCCTGGCAACCATCTGTAAACAAGTGCAGGTAACTCTGCTAACAAGCGGTACGATTGATGGCAGAAACAGATCTTTCTCTCATTACAGTTGTCCTTTTTTTAAGGGTTTCTCTCTCTCTTTCTCTCTCTCTCTCTCTCTCTCTCTCTCTCTCTCTCCCTTCCTCTCTCTCCCTCTCATCTCTCTCCCTCTCATTTCTCTACCTCTCCTCTCTCCACCTCTCACTGCTGCACAACGTAAGACAGGAACGTCTGCCCAGATTATGATCTGTTGACAGTAAAGTCCGTTTATTCGTTCATTTACCTTTTTTTTTTCTTCTACAGTCCCCATTTTAGGGCGACTGGACAATTTTATTGTGGTTTACAGCTAAGCTGTAATATCTGTACCTTTTAGCTAACACATCCGATGTAAGATAACCCATAATTATTCGCCGGTTACGACATGCTTGTCAGTGGTAGTGGTTTTTTAAAACTCTAATCTAGACAGAGATCTCACAGAGAACAACTGACGTTTTCTTCATACTTTGTTTAATGTTATGCCTTTACAGTGGTTTTCCTTTCACACACGCATACACACACACACACACACACACACACATGCACGCACACACAGGACTGCTGAGTGGATTAATAAGTGCTGGATCAGACAAATATGCAACACTATCCTCCCTACCCACACACACACACATGCACACACACACACAGAGGACCGCCGAGCCGATTATTAATTAATCAGGTAACAGAAAGTGTGTTGATGGGTGCCTAGTTGACCATGTTCTTAGTGCACTTGTATCCATGGCAAGGCGCACACGCCGTCTAGAGGTGACAGGTTCGATTCCTGGCACGGTAACTATAGCTTTCGATTTTTATGATGTCTAGTGTGTCCTTCTATCTTTCTACTTCTTTCTATAAGTGCCGATCAACACATTTTCTGTTACCTGATTAATTTATAATATTTAACGGCCTCAATGGTTCCCCCTCTGTTTATTTATAGCGCATTATTAAGGGCTGGGTCAGACAAATATGCAACACTCCCCTCCCTAGCCACACACACATGGTCACATAAATCAAAAGTGTTATAATTGTACATTTAATAATTGCATTCAAACATACTGCAAATGTATTAAAAAAGACATTGGCGTTTGTAAGAGAAAATACACACAATAATACACGCTTATAAAAATTATAGTTTGGACGTAATGGCATTTATTTTATGCTAACAAAGGTCCTTTCCTGCCATTTTCCTGGCAGAACTGCTAATCATATCATCAAAACCAATTATTTGTGTAAGATCAGATTTAATACTGAATCTTGCCAAATCTACCAGTCAGCCGTGTGACATAGTTAATTCTGTAAAAAAAATTGTAATCCGCTTTAGTTTGTTGAATGAGTGCTCTGTTTTGGCAACAGTGGCAAAGTTTTTATAAAAATGCTTGAAAAAATTTTTTCCACCTGGCATCTTTTCAAGATATTCAAGTGCTCTAATGGACACAGCTGGCCCTCTTCAAAATTTGTTTCATGCACAGATGGCAAACGACATAGCTTCATTACAATATGTTGTTGCTGTGAGTAGTTCAGGAGCCGTAGGTGCCTGTGCACAAGGAAGAAGTTGTGCAGAAGGAGGCGCCGAAGGCGCGACGGTTCGTGAGTATCGAATCATTTATGGGGTGACCCGTTTGCTATGAAGCTGAAACTAGGATTACCAGATTACCAGAATACAAGAGATTCATTAATATCAGCTGGGTATTGATGTGCCAGTAATTTTGATATTTCTTTCTGTTCACCTTGAGGAACTGATATGTACTTCCAGAGAAAACTGAAATTCTCAAAAATGTTCACCGCATCATAGAAACGAACATTCAGTCCACCTGAATAAGTTCCGGTGTCCCATTGTGGGGAAAACAAGAATAGATCCACTGCCTTCCCAGCTAGCATGTCGTGAGAGTCGACTGACTGGGGGTTTCCTTTGCAGTCGGAGTGCATCTGCCTGAGAGGCAAGGAACCAACAATCTGAATACACATAAGTCAGATCTGTAAAACAGACGTGCACCCAATGCTCACATTCTGAAACAAAAGACTAAAGTCCACCAATAGCATTATTCAGTATTACATACAAGTTATAGTTTCTGAAATATGTCCTTACTTAGGAGATAGCAGTTCTAATATATAATTCAAAAATTCATGTCTTTTCTTCTATTTACATTTCCCCCTCTTAATCGAAATGTTATGTCTGTCAAGGCTGCAAGGCGGTTTTGCTATACAAGCAGAGCTTAGCGTATGAAGAATATATCTACCTCTGTGAGTGCGTATGTGTGCATGTGAGTGTGTGTGTGTTATGTGTGCGTCTGCGTGTGGGCATGTGTGTGTGCGTGGATGCGTGTGTGTGTGTGTGTTTGTATGAATTGTAAATTTCATTT
>CAJHNH020005771.1:0-17854 GCA_905116865.2 Candidula unifasciata | reverse complement strand
TCTAGAGTTCTCGTCAAGTGTGAAATGATAGACTGAGACTAAATTGGCAACTTTTTGGAAAATATTGATTTTGGCCAAACGCGAAAGGCATAAATTCTGGAAAAATGTCACTTGTGGTCATTTTTATGTTATCTCAATTGTTGCCCCCAGATTGTACAAAAAATGCCAAATAGGACATCCAGTTTAACTACTCTGCATCTAGCGTGTCTATTCATGTGTAAAATAATTGTCTGGGACTCACTGTTTTAGTGGTAGGACACAAACAAGTTGTTAGGAACAATTCTTCGTAAATTTTGTTTTTCACTTTTTATCTTATCTATTTTTCTGTCACCAATGAGCTCCAAAGTGTCAAATTTATCATCTAGAGTATCTCGTCAAGTGTGAAATGATAGACTGAGACTAAATTGGCAACTTTTTGGAAAATATGATTTTTGGCCAAACGCGTAAGCATAAAAATTCTGGCAAAATTGTCACTTGTGGTCATTTTTATGTGATCTCAATTGTTGCCCCCAGATTGTACAAAAATGCCAAATCAGACATCCAGTTTAACTACTCTGCATCTAGCGTGTCTATTCATGTGTAAAATAATTGTCTGGGACTCAAGCTGTTTTAGTGGTAGGACACAAACAAGTTGTTAGGGAACATTTCTTCGTAAAATTTGTTTTTCAACTTTATCTTGATCTATTTTTTGTCACCCTATGAGCTCCAAATGTGCAAATTTAGTCATCTAGAGTATCTCGTCAAGTGTGAAATGATAGACTGAGACTAAATTTGTCAATTTTTTGCAAAATATGATTTTGGCCAAACGCGAAAGGCATAAATTCTGGAAAAATGTCACTTGTGGGTATTTTTTATGTTATCTCAATTGTTGCCCCCAGATTGTACAAAAATGCCAAATCAGACATCCAGTTTACTACTCTGCATCTAGCGTGTCTATTCATGTGTAAAATAATTGTCTGGGACTCACTGTTTAGTGGGTAGGGACACAAACAAGTTTGTTAGAACAATTTTTCGTAAAATTTGTTTTTTCACTTTTATCTTATCTATTTTTCTGTCACCAACGAGCTCCAAAGTGTCCAATTTATCATCTAGAGTATCTCGTCAAGTGTGAAATGATAGACTGAGACTAAATTGGCAACTTTTTGGAAAATATGATTTTGGCCAAACGCGAAAGGCATAAATTCTGGAAAAATGTCACTTGTGGTCAATTTTTATGTTATCTCAATGTTGCCACCAGATTGTACCAAAATGCCAAATCAGACATTCCAGTTTACCTACTCTGTATCTAGCGGTGTCTATTTATGTGTAAAGATAATTGTCTAGGACTCAATGTTTAGTGGGTAGGACACAAACATGTGTTTAGGATCACTTTTTAGTAAATTTTGTTTTTTTACTTTTATACTATCCTATTTTTTCTGTTCACCTATGAGCCACAGGTGTAAAATTTATCATCTATATTATCGCGTCACGTGTGAAAATGATAGAATGAGAAAAATGGCAACTTGTTTGCAAATATTATTTTTTGCCAAACGCGCTGTTAAGGCATAAATTCTGAAAAAGTGTCACTTGTGGCCAATTGTGTAATTTAGCTTCACTTGTTGCTCCCAGATCGTACCAAAATGCCAAATCAGACAGCCAGTTTAACTAATCAGCATACTAGCGTGTCTATTTAATGTGTAAAATAGTTGTCTGGGACTCACTGTTTAGTGGTAGTGACACAAACGAAAGTTGTCAGGAACATTTCTTCGTAAAATTTGTCGTTTCACTTTTTATCTTATCTATTTTTCTGTCACCATATGAGCTTCGCAAAATGTCAAATCTCTCATATAGCGTATTCACGTCAAGTGTGAAATGATAGACTGAGACTAAATTGGCAACTTTTTTGCAAAAAATAGGATTTTGGCCAAACGCGAAAGTCATAAATTCTGCAAATTGTCACTTGTGGTCATTTTTATTGTTATCTCAATTGTTGCCACCCAGATTGTACAAAAAATGCCAAATCAGACATCCAGTTTAACTACTCTGCATCTAGCGTGTCCTATTCATGTGTAAAATAATTGTCTGGGACTCACTTGTTAAGTGGTAGGGACACAAACAAGTTGTTAGGAAACATTTCTTCGAAAATTTGTGTTTTTCCACTTTTATCTCATCTATTTTTCTGTCACCTTTGAGCTCCAAAGTGTCCAATTTATCATCTAGAGTATCTCGTCAAGTGTGAAATGATAGACTGAGACTAAATTGGCCACTTTTTGGGAAATATGATTTTTGGCCAAACGCGTAAGGTATAAATTCTTGGAAAACATGTCACTTTGTGGTCATTTTTATGTTATCCTCAATTGTTGCCCCCAGATTGTACAAAAATGCCAAATCAGCACATTCAGTTGTTACCTACTCTGAATCTATCGTGTCTATTCATGTGTAAAATAATTGTCTGGGACTCACTGTTTAGTAGTAGGACACACAGCACAAGTTGTTAGGAACAATTCTTCGTAAAATTTGTTTTTCACTTTTATCTTATCTATTTTTTTCTTTCACCATCGAGCTCCAAAGTGGTCCCCATTTATCATCTAGAGTATCTCGTCAAGTGTGAAATGATAGACTGAGCTACTAAATTGGCAACTTTTTGGAAATATATTTTTGGCCTAACGCGGTAAGGCTTAAATTCTAAAAATTGTCCCTTGTGGTCATTTTTATGTTGTCTCAATTTGTTTGCCCAAGATTGTACAAAAATGCAAATCAGACATCCAGTTACCTACTCTGCATCTAGCGTGTCTATTCATGTGTAAAATAATTGTCTGGGACTCAATGTTTAGTGGTAGGACACAAACAAGTTGTTAGGAACATTTCTTCGTAAAATTTGTTTTTCACTTTTATCTTATCTGTTTTTCTGTCACTATGGAGCTCCAAAAGTGGCCAATTTATCATCTAGAGTATCTAGTCAAGTGTGAAAGGATAGACTGAGACTAAATTGGCAACTTTTTTGCAAATATGATTTTGGCCAAACCGAAAGGCATACATTCTTGGAAAAGTTGTCACTTGTGGGTCATTTTTATGTCTATCTCAATTGTTGCCACCCCAGATTGTACAAAACTGCCAAATCTGACTTCCAGTTTAGACTACTCTGCATCTAGCGGTGTCTATTCATGTGTAAAATTAATTGTCTGGGACTCACTGTTTAGTGTAGGACACAAAGCAAGTTGTTAGGAACAATTCTTCGTAAAATTTGTTTTTTACTTTTATCTTATCTATTTTTCCTGTCACTTATGAGGCTCCAAAGTGTCCAATTTTTCTCATCTAGAGTATCTCCGTCAAGTGTGAAATGATAGACTGAGACTAATTGGCAACCTTTTTTGCAAATATGATTTGGCCAACTGCGAAAGGCATAAAAATTCTGCAAAAATTGTCACTTGGTGGTCCATTTTTATGTTATCTCAATTGTGCCGCACCAGATTGTACAAAAATGCCAATCCGACATCCAGTTTAACCAACTCTGCATCTAGCGTGTCTATTCATGTGTAAAATAATTGTCTGGGACTCACTGTTTAGTGTAGGACACACACAAGTTGTTATGAACATTTCTTCGTAAAATTTGTTTTTCACTTTTATCTTATCTATTTTTCTGTCACCTATGAGCTCCAAAGTGTCCAATTTCTCATTATAGAGTATCTCGTCAAGTGTGAAATTATAGACTGAGACTAAATTGGCAACTTTTTTGGGGGGGGGGGGAAATATTATTTTGGCCAAACGCGAAAGGCATAAATTCTTTAAAAATGTCACTGATGTGGTCATTTTTATTGTTATCTCAAATTGTTGCCCCCAATTGTACCAAAATGCCAAATCAGACATCCAGTTTACCTACTCTGCATCTAGCGTGTCTATTCATGTGTAAAATAATTGTCTGGGACTCAATGTTTAGTGTTAGGACACAAACAAGTTGTTAGGAACAATTCTTCGTAAAATTTGTTTTTCACTTTTATCTTATCTATTTTTCTGTCACCAACGAGCTCCAAAGTGTCCAATTTATCATCTAGAGTATCTCGTCAAGTGTGAAATGATAGACTGAGACTAAATTGGCAACTTTTTTGCAAATATTATTTTGGCCAAAACGCGAAAGGCATAAATTCTGCAAAAATGTCACTTGTGGTCATTTTTATGTTATCTCAATTGTTGCCCCCAGATTGTACAAAAATGCCAAATCAGACATTCAGTTTACCTACTCTGCATCTAGCGTGTCTATTCATGTGTAAAATAATTGTCTGGGACTCACTGTTTAGTGGTAGGAAACAAACAAGTTGTTAGGAACATTTCTTCGTAAAATTTGTTTTTTCACTTTTCTCTTATCTATTTTTCTGTCACCAACGAGCTCCAAAGTGTCCAATTTCTTTTTTGAGTATCTCGTCAAGTGTGAAATGATAGACTGAGACTAAATTGGCAACTTTTTGGAAAATATGATTTTGGCCAAACGCGAAAGGCATAAATTCTGCAAAAAATGTCACTTGTGGTCATTTTTATGTTTATCTCAATTGTTGCCCCCAGATTGTACCAAAATGCCAAATCAGACATTCAGTTTACCTACTCTGCATCTAGCGTGTCTATTCATGTGTAAAATAATTGTCTGGGACTCAATGTTTAGTGGTAGGACACAAACAAGTTGTTAGGAACAATTTCTTCGTAAAATTGTTTTTTCACTTTTATCTTATCTATTTTTCTGTCACCAACGAGCTCCAAAGTGTCCAATTTATCATCTAGAGTATCTCGTCAAGTGTGAAATGATAGACTGAGACTAAATTGGCAACTTTTTTGCAAATATTATTTTGGCCAAACGCGTAAGGCATAAATTCTGGAAAAATGTCACTTGTGGTCATTTTTATGTTATCTCAATTGTTGCCCCCAGATTGTACCAAAATGCCAAATCAGACATTCAGTTTACCTACTCTGCATCTAGCGTGTCTATTCATGTGTAAAATAATTGTCTGGGACTCAACGTTTAGTGGTAGGACACAAACAAGTTGTTAGAAACATTTCTTCGTAAAATTTGTTTTTTCACTTTTATCTTATCTATTTTTCTGTCACCAACGAGCTCCAAAGTGTCCAATTTATCATCTAGAGTATCTCGTCAAGTGTGAAATGATAGACTGAGACTAAATTGGCAACTTTTTGGAAAATATGATTTTGGCCAAACGCGAAAGGCATAAATTCTGGAAAAATGTTACTTGTGGTCATTTTTATGTTATCTCAATTGTTGCCCCAGATTGTACCAAATGCCAAATCAGACATTCAGTTTACCTACTCTGCATCTAGCGTGTCTATTCATGTGTAAAATAATTGTCTGGGACTCACTGTTTAGTGGTAGGACACAAACAAGTTGTTAGGAACAATTCTTCGTAAAATTTGATTTTCACTTTTATCTTATCTATTTTTCTGTCACCAACGAGCTCCAAAGTGTCCAATTTCTCATCTAGAGTATCTCGTCAAGTGTGAAATGATAGACTGAGACTAAATTGGCAACTTTTTGGCAAATATGATTTTTGGCCAAACGCGAAAGGCATAAATTCTGCAAAATGTCACTTGTGGTCATTTTTGTTATCTCAATTGTTGCCCCCAGATTGTACAAAAATGCCAAATCAGACATTCCAGTTTACTACTCTGCATCTAGCGTGTCTATTCATGTGTAAAAATTGTCTGGGACTCACTGTTTAGTGGTAGGACACAAACAAGTTGTTAGGAACAATTCTTCGTAAAATTTGTTTTTCACTTTTATCTTATCTATTTTTCTGTCACCAACGAGCTCCAAAGTGTCCAATTTCTCATCTAGAGTATCTCGTCAAGTGTGAAATGATAGACTGAGACTAAATTGGCAACTTTTTGGAAAATATGATTTTGGCCAAACGCGAAAGGCATAAATTCTGGAAAAATGTCACTTGTGGTCATTTTTATGTTTATCTCAATTGTTGCCCCCAGATTGTACAAAAATGCCAAATCAGACATTCAGTTTACCTACTCTGCATCTAGCGTGTCTATTCATGTGTAAAATAATTGTCTGGGACTCACTGTTTAGTGGTAGGACACAAACAAGTTGTTAGGAACAATTTCTTCGTAAAATTTGTTTTTTTCACTTTTATCTTATCTATTTTTCTGTCACCAACGAGCTCCAAAGTGTCCCAATTTCTCATCTAGAGTATCTCGTCAAGTGTGAAATGATAGACTGAGACTAAATTGGCAACTTTTTGGAAAATATGATTTTTGGCCAAACGCGAAAGGCATAAATTCTGCAAAAATGTCACTTGTGGTCATTTTTATGTTATCTCAATTGTTGCCCCCAGATTGTACCAAAAATGCCAAATCAGACATCCAGTTTACCTACTCTGCATCTAGCGTGTCTATTCATGTGTAAAATAATTGTCTGGGACTCAATGTTTAGTGGTAGGACACAAACAAGTTGTTAGGAACAATTCTTCGTAAAATTTGTTTTTCACTTTTATCTTATCTATTTTTCTGTCACCAACGAGCTCCAAAGTGTCCAATTTATCATCTAGAGTATCTCGTCAAGTGTGAAATGATAGACTGAGACTAAATTGGCAACTTTTTGGAAAATATTATTTTGGCCAAACGCGTAAGGCATAAATTCTGCAAAATTGTCACTTGTGGTCATTTTTATGTTATCTCAATTGTTGCCCCCAGATTGTACAAAAATGCCAAATCAGACATCCAGTTTAACTACTCTGCATCTAGCGTGTCTATTCATGTGTAAAATAATTGTCTGGGACTCACTGTTTAGTGGTAGGACACAAACAAGTTGTTAGGAACAATTCTTCGTAAAATTTGTTTTTCACTTTTATCTTATCTATTTTTCTGTCACCAACGAGCTCCAAAGTGTCCAATTTCTCATCTAGAGTATCTCGTCAAGTGTGAAATGATAGACTGAGACTAAATTGGCAACTTTTTTTGGAAAATAAAATATGATTTTTTGGCCAAACGCGTAAGGCATAAATTCTGCAAAAATGTCACTTGTGGTCATTTTTATGTATGTTATCTCAATTGTTGCCCCCAGATTGTACAAAAATGCCAAATCAGACATTCAGTTTACCTACTCTGCATCTAGCGTGTCTATTCATGTGTAAAATAATTGTCTGGGACTCACTGTTTAGTGGTAGGACACAAACAAGTTGTTAGGAACAATTCTTCGTAAAATTTGTTTTTCACTTTTATCTTATCTATTTTTCTGTCACCAACGAGCTCCAAAGTGTCCAATTTATCATCTAGAGTATCTCGTCAAGTGTGAAATGATAGACTGAGACTAAATTGGCAACTTTTTGAAAAATATGATTTTGGCCAAACGCGAAAGGCATAAATTCTGGGAAAAATGTCACTTGTGGTCATTTTTATGTTATCTCAATTGTTGCCCCCAGATTGTACCAAAATGCCAAATCAGACATTCAGTTTACCTACTCTGCATCTAGCGTGTCTATTCATGTGTAAAATAATTGTCTGGGACTCAATGTTTAGTGGTAGGACACAAACAAGTTGTTAGGAACATTTCTTCGTAAAATTTGTTTTTCACTTTTATCTTATCTATTTTTCTGTCACCAACGAGCTCCAAAGTGTCCAATTTATCATCTAGAGTATCTCGTCAAGTGTGAAATGATAGACTGAGACTAAATTGGCAACTTTTTTGGAAAAATGATTTTGGCCAAACGCGAAAGGCATAAATTCTGCAAAAATGTCACTTGTGGTCATTTTTATGTTATCTCAATTGTTGCCCCCAGATTGTACAAAAAATGCCAAATCAGACATCCAGTTTAACTACTCTGCATCTAGCGTGTCTATTCATGTGTAAAATAATTGTCTGGGACTCAATGTTTAGTGTGGTAGGACACAAACAAGTTGTTAGGAACAATTTCTTCGTAAAATTTGTTTTTTTCACTTTTATCTTATCTATTTTTCTGTCACCAACGAGCTCCAAAGTGTCCAATTTATCATCTAGAGTATCTCGTCAAGTGTGAAATGATAGACTGAGACTAAATTGGCAACTTTTTTGGAAAATATGATTTTGGCCAAACGCGAAAGGCATAAATTCTGGAAAAAATGTGTCACTTGTGGTCATTTTTTATGTTATCTCAATTGTTGCCCCCAGATTGTACAAAAATGCCAAATCAGACATTCAGTTTACCTACTCTGCATCTAGCGTGTCTATTCATGTGTAAAATAATTGTCTGGGACTCAATGTTTAGTGGTAGGACACAAACAAGTTGTTAGGAACAATTCTTCGTAAAATTTGTTTTTCACTTTTATCTTATCTATTTTTCTGTCACCAACGAGCTCCAAAGTGTCCAATTTATCATCTAGAGTATCTCGTCAAGTGTGAAATGATAGACTGAGACTAAATTTGCAACTTTTTGGCAAATATTATTTTGGCCAAACGCGAAAGGCATAAATTCTGGAAAAATGTCACTTGTGGTCATTTTTATGTTATCTCAATTGTTGACCCCAGATTGTACAAAAATGCCAAATCAGACATCCAGTTTAAATACTATGCATCTACCGTGTCTATTCATATGTAAAATAATTGTCTGGGACTCACTGTTTATTGGTAGGACACAAACAAGTTGTTAGGAACAATTCTTCGTAAAATTTGTTTTTCACTTTTATCTTATCTATTTTTCTGTCACCAACGAGCTCCAAAGTGTCCAATTTCTCATCTAGAGTATCTCGTCAAGTGTGAAATGATAGACTGAGACTAAATTGGCAACTTTTTGGAAAATATGATTTTGGCCAAACGCGAAAGGCATAAATTCTGGAAAAATGTCACTTGTGGTCATTTTTATGTTATCTCAATTGTTGCCCCCAGATTGTACAAAAATGCCAAATCAGACATTCAGTTTACCTACTCTGCATCTAGCGTGTCTATTCATGTGTAAAATAATTGTCTGGGACTCAATGTTTAGTGGTAGGACACAAACAAGTTGTTAGGAACATTTCTTCGTGAAATTTGTTTTTCACTTTTATCTTATTTATTTTTCTGTCACCAACGAGCTTGAAAGTGCCTAATTTCTTATCTAGAGTTTCTCGTCAAGTGTGAAATGATAGACTGAGACTAAATTGGCAAATTTTTTGCAAATATGATTTTGGTATAACGCGTAAGGCATAAATTCTGCAAAATTGTCACTTGTGGTCATTTTTATGTTATCTCAATTGTTGCCCCCAGATTGTACAAAAATGCCAAATCAGACATTCAGTTTACCTACTCTGCATCTAGCGTGTCTATTCATGTGTAAAATAATTGTCTGGGACTCAATGTTTAGTGGTAGGACACAAACAAGTTGTTAGGAACAATTCTTCGTAAAATTTGTTTTTCACTTTTATCTTATCTATTTTTCTGTCACCAACGAGCTCCAAAGTGTCCAATTTATCATCTAGAGTATCTCGTCAAGTGTGAAATGATAGACTGAGACTAAATTGGCAACTTTTTTGCAAATATGATTTTGGCCAAACGCGAAAGGCATAAATTCTGGAAAAATGTCACTTGTGGTCATTTTTATGTTATCTCAATTGTTGCCCCCAGATTGTACAAAAATGCCAAATCAGACATCCAGTTTAACTACTCTGCATCTAGCGTGTCTATTCATGTGTAAAATAATTGTCTGGGACTCACTGTTTAGTGGTAGGACACAAACAAGTTGTTAGGAACATTTCTTCGTAAAATTTGTTTTTTCACTTTTATCTTATCTATTTTTCTGTCACCAACGAGCTCCAAAGTGTCTAATTTATCACCTAGAGTATCTCGTCAAGTGTGAAATGATAGACTGAGACTAAATTGGCAACTTTTTGGAAAATATGATTTTATCCAAACGCGATAATCATAAATTCTTGAAAAATGTCACTTGTGGTCATTTTTATGTTATCTCAATTGTTGCCCCCAGATTGTACAAAAATGCCAAATCAGACATTCAGTTTACCTACTCTGCACCTAGTGTGTCTATTCATCTGTAAAATAATTGTCTGGGACTCAATGTTTAGTGGTAGGACACAAACAAGTTGTTAGGAACATTTCTTGGTAAAATTAGTTTTTCACTTTTATCTTATCTATTTTTTCTGTCACCAACGAGCTCCAAAGTGTCCAATAATTTATCATCTAGAGTATCTCGTCTCAAGTGTGAAATGATAGACTGAGACTAAATTGGCAACTTTTTGGAAAATATGATTTTGGGCCAAAACGCTGAAAGCATAAATTCCTGGAAAATGTCCACTTGTGGTCATTTTTATGTTATCTCACTTGTTTGCCCCCGATTGTACCAAAATGCCAAATCAGACATTAAGTTTTACTACTCTGCATCTAGCGTGTCTATTCAGGTGTAAAATAATTGTCCTGGGACTCAAATGTTTAGTGGTAGGACACAATACAATCTGTTAGGAACAATTTTTCGTAAAATGTGTTGTTTTTCACTTTTATCTTATCTATTTTTTTTGTCACCAACGAGCTCCAAAGTGGCCAATTTCTCATCTTAGATACTCGTCAAGTGTGAATTGATAAGACTGAGACTAAAGTGGAACTTTTTGGAGAATATGATTTTGGCCAAACGCGAAAGGCATGATTCTGGAAAAATGTCATTTGTAGTCATTTTTATGTTTCTCATTGTTGCCCCAGATTTGACCAACTGTCAATCAGACATTCAGTTTACATACTCTGTATCTAGCGTGTCTATTCATGTGTAAATATTGTCTTTGCTCACTGTTTAGTGGTATGACGACAAACAAGTTGTTTAGGAACCTTGCTTCGTAAAATTTGTTTTTTCAATTTTTTTTGCTTTTTCTATCTTTTTTCTGGCACCAACGAGCTCCGAGTGGTCCTATTTATCATCTAGAGTATCTCTCTGTGTGAATGAATAGACTGAGACTAAATTGCAAATATTTTGAAACATGAAAAATATTTAATTTTGCAAACGCGTAAAGGCATAAAATTCCTGCAAATTGTCCCTTGTGGCCAATTTTTATTTAGCCTCAGTTGTTGCCTACATATTGTACAAAACTTACCAAATACAGACATCCATGGCTTTAACTAGTCTAACTGCCTCTAAGCGTGTCCTATTTCATAGTAGTCAACAATTTAGTCTGCCGAACATCAATAGTCTAGTGAATGTAGGACACAAACAAGTTTGTTTAGCGACCAATACTCCCGCTAATAATTCTTTCTGCTTTTCATACCTCTTTGATCATATCTATTCTTCTACTGAATCACAAAACCGTATTAGCCTCCAAAGAAAATGGTCAATTTCGCATACATATCTATAGAGTATCTCGTAAAAAACGTGTTGAACACTGCATATGAACATGAGGACTACAATAAGCTGTGGCACCTTATTGCAAAGTATTTATTTTGGCCTAAACGCGTAAGGACAGAAATTCATCAAGCATATGTCACTTGTATCTCATTTTTCTATCCCTTAAGTCGTCAATTGTTTTGCACCCAAGCATTGGTCCAAAATGCCAAATATGCCATCCAGTTTAACATTTCTGCATCTAGCGTGTCTATATCAAATGTAAAATAATTGTCTCGGATTCCTTGTTTAGTGTAGGAAGGACTCCACCAAGTTTGTTAGGACATCTTCTTCGTAGAATGTGTTTTTTTCACTTATTATGTTATCTTTTTTTCTTCACCAACGAGCTCCAAAGTGTCCAATTTATCATCTAGATTATGTCGTCAAGTGACAAATATAAGACTGAGACTATAATTGCAACTTATCATTTGAAAATTATGATTTTGCCACACGCGTAAGGCTTTAAATTCTGCAAAATTGTCACTTATCTCATTGTGTATGTTTCTCAATTGTGCCCCCAGCTGACCAAATGCTCAAAATCAGACATCCATTTTAACTACTCTGGCATCTAGAGGTATCTATTCATGTGTAAAGTAATAGTCCAGGAACTCAATGAATAGGTTGGTAGGTATACAAACCCTAATTTGTGCGGAAAATTGCATTGTAAAACTAGGTTGTTTTCTTTTAGCCTTAACGACTGTTTCTGCTAATAACGATCTTCAAATTGTCCACTTTATCATGGTGAGTATCGTCGTCATGTTTGAAATGTATAGACTGAGACTAAATTGGTCCCTTTTTTGCAAAAATTATCGTAACTAAAAATGTAAGGCAGACATCCAGTCAAAATGTCATCTTGAATTCATTTTTTAGGAATTGTCTATCGTCTCATTTTTGCCCCCAGATTGGTACATAAATGCCATAAAATCAGACAGTCCGTTTAACTACTATGCATCTAGCGTGTCTATTCTGACACAATAATTGTCTGGGACTCAATGATTCTTAGAAAAACAAAAAGTTGTTTTTAGGAACAATAACAATTCGTAACATATTGGTTTCAATATTTTGATTCATCTAGTCTTTTACTTGCCACCATGTTACGAGCTCCACAGGGTCTATTTTATCATCATATGCGTATCTTCGCAAGAATGGTGAAAGTGGATAGACTGAGACTAAATTCGCCGCAACTGTTAGCCAACTACATTTATATTCTTGGCAAACGCGATAATGGGAGCACATTCCTGCAAAATTGGTACAATTTTGTGGCCATTTTTCACGTTATCTACAATTTGTATGCAGCCCAGATATGCTAACATAAACATGCCGAAATAAGACATCCAGTCTATAACTACTCTAAGCAACAAGCGTGTCATATTCATAAGTGTCAAATAACTTGACTGACGCGAACTCAGGTAGATTTAGTTGCTTAGGCACACAAAACACATTGATCGGTTAGAGAAAACGAATTCCTTCGTAAATCATGTATGTTTTCACTCGCTCTATCTTATCTAACTTTTTCGTAGTCACATCACGAGGCTCCAAGATTGTTACTAGATTATCTCTATCTTAAATGAGATATACTACGTCAGTGTGCCAAATGAATAGACGTTAAGGATCCACTATACCTAAGACAACTTTATTGTGAAAATAATTATTATGGGCAACGCGTACAGCATAAATTCTTGCCCAATTGTCACTTGGTCGCACAGTTACATTTGTTCCTATGCACTTATTTCACTCAATCCGATTGCCCCCAGATTGTACAAAAATGTCCAAATCATACATCCAGTTTAAACTACTCTAGAATCTAGACGTCGTCTAATTCATGTGTCAATAAGTCGTCTGCCGGACTCACTTTTTAGCTTGTAGGACACAAAACAAGGAGTTAGGAACAATTGTTAGTAATAATTGTTTTTCACTTTTATCTTATCTATTTTATTTTTATCCTTTTTTTTGTCCCCCCCCACCAACGAGCTTCAAAGTGTCCCATTTATCATCTAGAGTATCTCGTCAAGTGTGAAATGAAGGACTGCGACTAAATTGGCAACTTTTTTGGAAAATATTATTTTGGCCAAACGCGAAATGCATAAATTCTGGAAAAATGTCACTTGTGGTCATTTTTATGTTATCTCAATTGTTGCCCCCAGATTGTACAAAAATGCCAAATCAGACATTCAGTTTACCTACTCTGCATCTAGCGTGTCTATTCATGTGTAAAATAATTGTCTGGGACTCAATGTTTAGTGGTAGGACACAAACAAGTTGTTAGGAACAATTCTTCGTAAAATTTGTTTTTCTTTTTTATCTTATCTATTTTTCTGTCACCAACGAGCTCCAAAGTGTCCAATTTCTCATCTAGAGTATCTCGTCAAGTGTGAAATGATAGACTGAGACTAAATTGGCAACTTTTTTGCAAATATTATTTTGGCCAAACGCGAAAGGCATAAATTCTGGAAAAATGTCACTTGTGGTCATTTTTATGTTATCTCAATTGTTGCCCCCAGATTGTACAAAAAATGCCAAATCAGACATTCAGTTTACCTACTCTGCATCTAGCGTGTCTATTCATGTGTAAAATAATTGTCTGGGACTCACTGTTTAGTGGTAGGACACAAACAAGTTGTTAGGAACAATTCTTCGTAAAATTTTTTTTTCACTTTTATCTTATCTATTTTTTTCTGTCACCAACGAGCTCCAAAGTGTCCAATTTCTCATCTAGAGTATCTCGTCAAGTGTGAAATGATAGACTGAGACTAAATTGGCAACTTTTTTGCAAAATATTTTTGGCCAAACGCGAAAGGCATAAATTCTGGAAAAATGTCACTTGTGGTCATTTTTATGTTATCTCAATTGTTGCCCCCAGATTGTACAAAAATGCCAAATCAGACATCCAGTTTACCTACTCTGCATCTAGCGTGTCTATTCATGTGTAAAAATAATTGTCTGGGACCTCACTGTTTAGTGGTAGGACACAAACAAGTTGTTAGGAACATTTCTTCGTAAAATTTGTTTTTTCACTTTTATCTTATCTATTTTTCTGTCACCAACGAGCTCCAAAGTGTCCAATTTCTCATCTAGAGTATCTCGTCAAGTGTGAAATGATAGACTGAGACTAAATTGGCAACTTTTTGGAAAATATGATTTTGGCCAAACGCGAAAGGCATAAATTCTGGAAAAAATTGTCACTTGTGGTCATTTTTATGTTATCTCAATTGTTGCCCCCAGATTGTACAAAAATGCCAAATCAGACATTCAGTTTACCTACTCTGCATCTAGCGTGTCTATTCATGTGTAAAATAATTGTCTGGGACTCACTGTTTAGTGGTAGGACACAAACAAGTTGTTAGGAACAATTTCTTCGTAAAATTTGTTTTTCACTTTTATCTTATCTATTTTTCTGTCACCAACGAGCTCCAAAGTGTCCAATTTCTCATCTAGAGTATCTCGTCAAGTGTGAAATGATAGACTGAGACTAAATTGGCAACTTTTTTGAAAATATGATTTTGGCCAAACGCGAAAGGCATAAATTCTGGAAAAATGTCACTTGTGGTCATTTTTATGTTATCTCAATTGTTGCCCCCAGATTGTACAAAAATGCCAAATCAGACATTCAGTTTACCTACTCTGCATCTAGCGTGTCTATTCATGTGTAAAATAATTGTCTGGGACTCACTGTTTAGTGGTAGGACACAAACAAGTTGTTAGGAACAATTTCTTCGTAAAATTTGTTTTTTTTCACTTTTATCTTATCTATTTTTTTCTGTCACCAACGAGCTCCAAAGTGTCCAATTTCTCATCTAGAGTATCTCGTCAAGTGTGAAATGATAGACTGAGACTAAATTGGCAACTTTTTGGAAAATATGATTTTTTTGGCCAAACGCGAAAGGCATAAATTCTGGAAAAAATGTCACTTGTGGTCATTTTTATGTTATCTCAATTGTTGCCCCCAGATGTACAAAAATGCCAAATCAGACATTCAGTTTACCTACTCTGCATCTATCGTGTCTATTCATGTGTAAAATAATTGTCTGGGACTCACTGTTTAGTGGTAGGACACAAACAAGTTGTTAGGAACATTTCTTCGTAAAATTTGTTTTTTTCTTTTTTATCTTATCTATTTTTCTGTCACCAACGAGCTCCAAAGTGTCCAATTTCTCATCTAGAGTATCTCGTCAAGTGTGAAATGATAGACTGAGACTAAATTGGCAACTTTTTGGAAAATATGATTTTGGCCAAACGCGAAAGGCATAAATTCTGGAAAAATGTCACTTGTGGTCATTTTTATGTTATCTCAATTGTTGCCCCCAGATTGTACAAAAATGCCAAATCAGACATCCAGTTTACCTACTCTGCATCTAGCGTGTCTATTCATGTGTAAAATAATTGTCTGGGACTCACTGTTTAGTGGTAGGACACAAACAAGTTGTTAGGAACAATTTCTTCGTCGTAAAATTTGTTTTTCACTTTTATCTTATCTATTTTTCTGTCACCAACGAGCTCCAAAGTGTCCAATTTCTCATCTAGAGTATCTCGTCAAGTGTGAAATGATAGACTGAGACTAAATTGGCAACTTTTTGGAAAATATGATTTTGGCCAAACGCGAAAGGCATAAATTCTGGAAAAATGTCACTTGTGGTCATTTTTATGTTATCTCAATTGTTGCCCCCAGATTGTACCAAAATGCCAAATCAGACATTCAGTTTACCTACTCTGCATCTAGCGTGTCTATTCATGTGTAAAATAATTGTCTGGGACTCACTGTTTATTGGTAGGACACAAACAAGTTGTTAGGAACAATTCTTCGTAAAAAATTTTTTTTTCACTTTTATCTTATCTATTTTTCTGTCACCAACGAGCTCCAAAGTGTCCAATTTCTCATCTAGAGTATCTCGTCAAGTGTGAAATGATAGACTGAGACTAAATTGGCAACTTTTTGGCAAATATTTTTTGGCCCAAACGCGAAAGGCATAAATTCTGGAAAAATGTCACTTGTGGTCATTTTTATGTTATCTCAATTGTTGCCCCCAGATTGTACAAAAATGCCAAATCAGACATTCAGTTTACCTACTCTGCATCTAGCGTGTCTATTCATGTGTAAAATAATTGTCTGGGACTCACTGTTTAGTGGTAGGACACAAACAAGTTGTTAGGAACATTTCTTCGTAAAATTTGTTTTTCACTTTTATCTTATCTATTTTTCTGTCACCAACGAGCTCCAAAGTGTCCAATTTCTCATCTAGAGTATCTCGCCAAGTGTGAAATGATAAACTTAGACTAAATTGGCAACTTTTTTGGAAAATATGATTTTAGCCAAACGCGAAAGGCATAAATTCTGGAAAAATGTCACTTGTGGTCATTTTTATGTTATCTCAATTGTTGCCCCCAGATTGAACCAAAATGCCAAATCAGACATTTTGTTTACCTACTCTGCATCTAGCGTGTCTATTCATGTGTAAATAATTGTCTGGGACTCACTGTTTAGTGGTAGGACACAAACAAGTTGTTACTAACATTTCTTCGTAAAATTTAATTTTCACTTTTATCTTATCTATTTTTCTGTCACCTATGAGCTCCAAAGTGTCCAATTTCTCATCTAGAGTATCTCGCCAAGTGTGAAATGATAGACTGAGACTAAATTGGCAACTTTTTGGAAATATATATTTTGCCAAACGCGAAAGGCATAAATTCTCTGGAAAAATGTCACTTGTGGTCATTTTTATGTTATCTCAATTGTTGCCCCCAGATTGTACAAAAATGCCAAATCAGACATCCAGTTTAACTACTCTGCATCTAGCGTGTTTCTCATCTAGAGTATCTCGTCAAGTGTGAAATGATAGACTGAGACTAAATTGGCAACTTTTTGGAAATATATGATTTTGGCCAAACGCGAAAGGCATAAATTCTGGAAAAATGTCACTTGTGGTCATTTTTATGTTATCTCAATTGTTGCCCCCAGATTGTACCAAAATGCCAAATCAGACATTCAGTTTACCTACTCTGCATCTAGCGTGTCTATTCATGTGTAAAATAATTGTCTGGGACTCACTGTTTAGTGGTAGGACAAAACAAGTTGTTAGGAACAATTCTTCGTAAAATTTGTTTTTCACTTTTATCTTATCTATTTTTCTGTCACCAACGAGCTCCAAAGTGTCCAATTATCTCAATTGTTGCCCCCAGATTGTACAAAAATGCCAAATCAGACATTCAGTTTACCTACTCTGCATCTAGCGTGTCTATTCATGTGTAAAAATAATTGTCTGGGACTCACTGTTTAGTGGTAGGACACAAACAAGTTGTTAGGAACATTTCTTCGTAAAATTTGTTTTTCACTTTTATCTTATCTATTTTTTCTGTCACCAACGAGCTCCAAAGTGTCCAATTTCCTCATCTAGAGTATCTCGTCAAGTGTGAAATGATAGACTGAGACTAAATTGGCAACTTTTTTGCAAATATGATTTTGGCCCAAACGCGAAAGGCATAAATTCTGGAAAATTGTCACTTGTGGTCATTTTTATGTTATCTCAATGTTGCCCCCAGATTGT
>CAJHNH020005770.1:0-17867 GCA_905116865.2 Candidula unifasciata | reverse complement strand
ACACACTAAGACACAGCCTCCACACAACACTACAGAAAAGTCACACACTAAGACACAGCCTCCACACAACACTACAGAAAAGTCACACACTAAGACACAGCCTCCACACAACACTACAGAAAACTTCTCACACACTAAGACACAGCCTCCACACAACACTACAGAAAACAGCCTCTTCACACACACTAAGAGACACAGCCTCCACACAACACTACAGAAAACTCACACACACTAAGACACCAGCCTCCACACAACACTACAGAAACTACAGAAACACACTAAGACACAGCCTCCACACAACACTACAGAAAACTTCTCACACACTAAGACACAGCCTCCACACAACACTACAGAAAACTTCTCACACACTAAGACACAGCCTCCACACAACACTACAGAAAACTTCTCACACACTAAGACACAGCCTCCACACAACACTACAGAAAAGTCACACACTAAGACACAGCCTCCACACAACACTACAGAAAACTTCTCACACACTAAGACACAGCCTCCACACAACACTACAGAAAACTTCTCACACACTAAGACACAGCCTCCACACAACACTACAGAAAACTTCTCACACACTAAGACACAGCCTCCACACAACACTACAGAAAAGTCACACACTAAGACACAGCCTCCACACAACACTACAGAAAACTTCTCACACACTAAGACACAGCCTCCACACAACACTACAGAAAAGTCACACACTAAGACACAGCCTCCACACAACACTACAGAAAAGTCACACACTAAGACACAGCCTCCACACAACACTACAGAAAAGTCATACACTAAGACACAGCCTCCACACAACACTACAGAAAACTTCTCACACACTAAGACACAGCCTCCACACAACACTACAAGACACAGCCTCCACACAACACTACAGAAAAGTCACACACTAAGACACAGCCTCCACACAACACTACAGAAAAGTCACACACTAAGACACAGCCTCCACACAACACTACAGAAAAGTCACACACTAAGACACAGCCTCCACACAACACTACAGAAAAGTCACACACTAAGACACAGCCTCCACACAACACTACAGAAAAGTCACACACACTACTAAGACACAGCCTCCACACAACACTACAGAAAAGTCACACACTAGACACAGCCTCCACACAACACTACAGAAAAGTCACACACTAAGACACTACAGCCTACAGAAAAGTCACACACTAAGACACAGCCTCCACACAACACTACAGAAAAGTCACACACTAAGACACAGCCTCCACACAACACTACAGAAAAGTCACACACTAAGACACAGCCTCCACACAACACTACAGAAAAGTCACACACTAAGACACAGCCTCCACACAACACTACAGAAAACTTCTCACACACTAAGACACAGCCTCCACACAACACTACAGAAAACTTCTCACACACTAAGACACAGCCTCCACACAACACTACAGAAAACTTCTCACACACTAAGACACAGCCTCCACACAACACTACAGAAAAGTCATACACTAAGACACAGCCACCACACAACACTACAGAAAACTTCTCACACACGAACACACAGTCACCACACAACACTACAGAAAACTTCTCACACACGAACACACAGCCACCACACAACACTACAGAAAACTCCTCACACACTTAGACACAGACACCAGACAACACTACAGAAAACTCCTCACACACGAAGACAAAACCATAAATACACACCACACTCATGCAAACACATAGGTTTATTTTCACACATGCATAGATACAGCATACATCAGCTGGCCAAACAGAAAATGAGATTAATGAAAGATGAACACAAACCAAAGCATTGGGCAAATAGCACGTATACTTATAAACAAACATGTGTCAGTGGCAACCAAAAGAGCACTTTGTGTCGCAGTCTTCTTGCCAACCCTGTGTTATCCATGCCAGATCTGGACAGTGACAGAAAAAGAGAAAGGAAAAATTACAACTGAAACGAGATTCCCGGGAAGAGCTCTCAATACAACAAGAAGAGATCAGATCAGAAACGAAGCAACACGAAAACAAATCGCGGTGGCAGCAGCTCTGGATTTTATTAGAAGATAACAAGTGAAATTGTTTGGCTATTTAACGCGGATGTGAGCAGGAAGTATACCACAGAGGACAATGATGTACAAACCAGGTGGGGAGCGATGAAGATGCCACCATGCAAGCGATCGACGGAGAGAATTGCATAGTCCATGGGAATCCCCATTCATAAAGCATGAAGCAAACTGGCTCTTTCCCGTAAATTAGACCACCTCAACACAGCAAGGTACGAAAGGGTCATGATTAGATGAGGTGAGATACATACAGCACTTGCAGTTATGCATATCACACTACAGAAAAACTCACGATAAACAACCATACAGACATTGCACAATACCACAGAAAAACTCCTCACACATTAAAACATAATCACCAGACAACACTACAGAAAAGTGTTGACAAACAACCATACAAACATCACGCAACATACAGAAAAACTTCTCACACATTAAGACACAATCACCACACAACTCTATAGAAAACATGAAAAACGACCACGCAAACACCATACAACACTACAGAAAAACTCCCCACACATAAAGATACAATCACTACACAACACTACAAAAAACTATGCTAAACGACCACGCAAACACTATAGAAACACCTTTCACACATTAGAACACAATCACCGCACAACACTACAGAAAACTATGCTAAACGACCACACAAACACTACACAATACTATAGTAAAACTCCTCACACACCCGACTAACAAACAATTCAACATTACACAAGGCCGTACATAAAACACCAGAGAATTAATACAAACGATCCGACAAACCATGAACTCATCAAGTTGGGCTTTAGCGCAAACACGGACAGAGAGATAGTATGGGGGAAAATACCAGCCCTGGACAAGTTCCCCCGGCTCTCTCCATTAGAAAGACATTACAGCGAGGGAGCAAGGCATAAAATAAACTGTAGCGTCGTTAGAAACACATTACACAGCTTCGGAGAAATTATGTTGCAAATAATCCCAGACATTTCCGCTACGTAGGCTGCAAAACATGGATTGCTTAGGAATTGCTTATTTTATTTTTATGTTGCATTTTTTTTTTTAATTTTTCACTTGGAAAAATTATCCTGTAAATGAGATGCAGTGGCGTTTTCAACGGAGTAGGGGTAGCGGGGCGCTGACAGGAAGAAAGCACTGGAGAGGCTAGAACCCTTTAGTTTTTCCGGGGGATTGGGGGGGGGGGGGGGGGGGGTGTCAAAACTTTGTTCAAGTATTTAATTTCTTGATATCTAAAGGTAAAGTTAGGAGATGTGAACCAGCGTCATTGCACACGGTTATAAACCATAAGTGCCTTTGCCACCAGTACGGCAAGCTGAAAAGAAACTATCCGCCTGTGTCGCCGTCCGCACGCAACCCCGTAGCTACAGCGACGTTACTTCATTTATTCCAGAGTGTTAACTCTGGTACCCATTTCCTAGAAGCTGGGTGAACCTCGCTAACCGCCCGGTTTCGAACACCGGCCGTGGGCTGCAGCTAGTCGCCAGCTGGATTTTAAAGCGAGGCTTCTATCGACTGCGCTAACTCGGCCCCCTGTATATATATAGATATGTGGTAATAGTTACAATAGTCTTTCCCTCTCCTCCAAGCGCTCATTTACACACTAGCTCACTTCTGATTGGTCGATCTTCAGCCTAGCTAACTTCTGATTGGTGGACTTCGAGCCACGCGACCTTGGGTCACTTTCACGGTGGTGTTCCGCAACGCCGTTGACATCGCGTGTTGTATTTTTCCCTAAGCCAGAGGTTTCACCACTCCAAAAACATCGAAAACTGGGTCTAACACACAACCCCTTAAGAGATTGACAAAACCTATGTCACGTGCAATCTCTTTCTTGAAATAAAAACGTAAATGCAACAACAGACCGCCACACCCATAACCTCAACCACAGTAGACTAGTCAAACAAACTTACCAATTAAAGTGACCTAATTTCCGTGAGGAGACCAACGTTTCAATAACCATATATATATATATATATATATATATATATATATATATATATATATATATATATATATATATATATATATAGCCCTATATGAATATGTGTATATCTAGGACCTTCTCCCACGTCTTCAGCCTTATCGGACATGTAGGCCTAGACCTGTATTTTATAGACGAATCGGCACTTGGTGGGTGATATGCTCAATATCACGCCGGCCGCATTTATTTCCAAGGACTTCCCCTGGTAATTATTTAAGGCTGGGCCGATGTCATTTTTTTCTTTGTGTGTGTGTGTGTGTGTGGTCTGGCGCCCGTCAGGACCTGAACTCACGACCTTCTGATCCGCAGGCGAGCGTTTAGCCGCTTCATCACAGCGGTTACCATATATATATATATATATACATTTGTGTGTGTGTGAGTGTTTGTAAAGACACTTTATGGTTCTTATACTTTACTGTGGGAAAAAGACAGAAAGAGAACAGACCCACTGACTTTCTATCCAGCATGTCGTAACAGTCGACTTACAGGAGTGTTGTTTTTTTCGAAGTCCAACAGTCTGCATACACATAAGATGGATCTTTAAAATGGATGTGGAAAAGTCCAGAAGTGGATCAACACACAACTTTTATGAATTTCTGCCGGAATTTACAGCCGGTGGACTTAGGAAGAAGAATGAGAATGTGTGCGTGCGTGCGTGTGTGTGTGTAAGGAATGACAAATAAGTATAATAATATGACATAAACAACGGATACCCTTTAGTCCCCATTAAATGTCTATCTATCATATACTGGTGGGGGGGGGGGGGGGGGAGTTCTAAAACATCCTGATCAACTAGTTCACCGATAGCGCCCCCCCCCCCTTATTATTATCATCCTCTGTGTGCCGTTAGACGTCACATAAGGCGCGCATTCGATTCCTCCACTCCAGTCTATTGCATGCAACTTTCTAGATTTTTGACATGGAGTTCAGCCCAGCATTTTTTGCCCCTAATAATAATGTTCTTCTTAATGTTTTTCTTGGACGCCCTCTTTTTCGAAGACTGTTCATTTCCTATTTCAGTGCTTGTTTTGTAATTCTTTGCTTATTTAGTCTCAGAGTGTGCCAAATCTATATACCCATCATTTTGTGTCTTATGGCAGTTGATACAGGTATCTATCCAGGTAGACTGTGAACTTTTTTTTTTTAATTCATTCTATTTTATGTTTATGATTTCTTTTAATAAAATTATTTTCAGATGCGTTAAACTTTCTTTCAGTAATTCTGAGGGGGCTTCATGGTCTCGAGGCACGGTGTCCGGTTCAAGTGCTAGAGGTTCCGGGTTCAATCTCCGTTAAGGGCTGGGATTTGTTAACGTGGACTAGGACTTCTAGTAATTCCCCCTGGTCTCTGGGTAATGAGATCGGCGCCCGTGTGCATTGTTGCGCACGTAAAATAATAAACCTTGGCAGTTGGAAATCGAAAAGAGTAGCCTAACGGTGCTGCCAAGGCAAAATTTTGAGTTAAAAATCTACCCAAAGTATTTCAGGATCCTCGCCAGTGCTACAGAGACTGTGCTGAGCTACTTTGGACTCAGACTTGAGTTAGGAGAAGAACAGAGCACATCTGTGTGCCATGATGTTAATTCGTTGTTCAAAAACATCAAACTTCAGTAATGTTGGTGGTTCTACAACTTTCGTTGGCATCTGTTAGAACCGAAAAAAAAAAAAAAAAACCGTTAGAATTGAAGATTCATGGTTTAGCTTGTAAGCTAAATGTGGTAGTCTGGTAGTCTATATATAACTAGAAGCTCCTTATTTTGTTAACGCTTTTAAAGACTTGTGTTGCTTTGCGCCTTTGTAAGTGCATATGTAAGTTGTCATGCTAAACATTGAGTCCCGTCTGGGTCAAAAATAGGATTGAGCGATTAAGGTCGCCACCCGTACCCCCCCCCCCCCCCCCGCCTCCCATAGCTTCTCTTGCAATGTAGCTCCCTTGGGCCAGATCCGGTCTTTGCTGGGAGAAGTTCCCTCGAAGTCGGAGTACATCTGCCGGAGAGGCGGGGAACGAGAACTGCAAACAAATAAGCCAGTAAAACGGATGTACACGCAAAACTCAGGTCAAGGTAAAAGCCAAAAGTCCATTTGGACGAACAACCGCGACTTACTGCCGGAATTCACAGCCGGTGAACAAGAAGAAGAAGAAGAAGCTGGGAGAAGTTGGGGCAGTACTGCAGTATGTTCTCAGGGGTCTGTCTTTTTGCTCCACAATCACAGATTCTTTTATGCCTATCCTGTGCAGGTGTGCTCGAAGTCAATAGTGTCCTGTCCGAAGTCTAGAAATTGGTGTTTGTTCTTTCCTGTTGAGTTTGTTCATACTGTCACTCTCTGGTCTGTAATCTCCATTCTGCCTTTTCTACTCCCGCTTCAAAGATTGCGCTAGAGCTCTTTTGGTTTCCTTGTAGCTGTGTGGTCGATGAGGTTGTGGAAGATGACTCCCAGCTTTTGCCAAGTCATCTGCTCTCTCATTTCCTTGAATACCACAGTGGGCTAAGCAGCTGAAACGGTATAAAAGGATAACACTACTACAGAAATTCAGTTCATTTTCAAGCAGAAGTGTATTTCAAAACTACAAATCAATGTAAGGAATATTGCTATTGGCTGACTGCAAGCAAACGACGTCAACGTCAGGTTGCCAAGAGTCTAAACATGCATTCGAACAGTGTTGCCACTTTGGATGTTTTACATCCAGATTTAGATGTTTTTCCCTGCAGGGCTAATCGCCGCAACGTCCTTTGTTTGTTTATTGTGATCGATTTTGTAAAGCTAACATAAACTGTTTGTTTTTTCTTACCAACTTTTTCTCTTCCCTATAATTTCCCAACCCTTTAAAAACTTGCATTTAGATGTCGTTTTTGACGTTTAGATGGTAGAGGTTTTTCTAGATGTTTTCCATTTGGAGGGAATTTATCAAATCTAACCTAAGAAACAGGATTCAATTTGACCTTTTAAATGCAATCTTGACAATAAAATTTGGCATGATAAGAGTAGGAAAAGGCTGTTCCACTTATCATCTCCCTGATTGGGTATTAAAAGAAATTGGAACAGCTAAAGCATACCAGAGTCATTTTGGATCTGAAGCTTCAGCTTCATCATCCAACCTAAGTTTATCCTGTGGATCTTGTGAGGCAGACTTCAGTAAAGATGAGGACATGATTCTATAGGGTAAGTCATATCAATTGCTATGTAATGTGTGAGTCTTCCCATTTGGATGTTTTTTTCTAGATGTTTTCCACGCAAATTTAGATGTTTTTAGATTATTTTTGACTCCGTTTTGGTGTTTTTTGTCAAAGAAAAGTGGCAACACTGCAACAGAATACCATCAGTCGTCTTTGGCGCTGGGTCCAAGCCACTGGTTCACTTCAAGACCATCATCGCAGTGGACGACACAAAGTGACAACAGGAACCGATGGCAGCTTTTTTGGATTTCACCTTACGCTTCAACGGGTGAGGCTGAATGCTGTAGACAACATAAATTTCATTCATTCTTTGCAAAAGCACAGAAAGGAATCGAGGAATAGGCTGTAATTCTTATAACGGCGAAAATCGAGAGAAAATGGTATAACGTCTCACCTTGTCTTGAATGGTTAAGCTGGTGGAACTTCGAGTTTTTTCTGCAAAAATCAAGCGCAATAAATACGTGAAATTGCACTCTGTTCATAGTTTCGGCCTTCTCAGTCCTGAAGGGATCCCTGTTCAGCATATCTTTATCTATTGTTTTTTTTTTTTTTTTTATTCTTTGTTTCTATGAATTTTATTGTTACATTTTCCTTCTCTTTTTCCTCGCTCACCATACCTTTATTTGTTTTTGTTTTTTTCTTTTTTTCTATTCATTTTTACATGTTTCTTCTCTTTTTCTGCCGCTCTTTCTTGTATGTGTCGTTTCGTAATAGTTCTTCCCGTTCTTATTTTTATCCAGATACGTATTTCCTGTCTCTAGTTAAAAACCCTGTGGTTGGTTCTGCAACGTCTTGTAAAGTAAAGGATACGCAACAAACTTTATTGACCATGCTGGTTGTTTGTTAGGCGTGTGATTGGTTTGCTTATTACTACGTTGACTGAAATATTCGCCTTTTCCTTCGCTTCTTTGAAGTTAAGCTTCCTTGTCATAGTGTGTTTTTTGTTTAGTTACTTAATCAAAGATGATCAATTTAAATCGTTTAATATATTTGTTGCATGGCATACGTATGTAATTCTCTACTGTTGGTTTTACAACCTCTGTCGCAACTATTTATATAAATATTCCTGTTTATATTCCCAACGGCGAAAGAATGCATAGTAAACCTCAATATTACAACTAAGGGAAATAGAGAGAAACACAAACAGAATTAGATCACACGCACGCACACACACAAACAAACACACACACAAACACACACCTATATCAGAGAGACGGTACTTCCAATATCAAATAACTTTATGAATTCCCTCCGCTGTCGAACCCTTGAACTTACCAATGAGCAAAGCAGCTTGCACAATCTATCTCCCCCTCCACTGCCCCCCCCCCCCCCCCCCCCACCAAAAAAATTCAGACAGCTTTTCTGTCATTATACCTTACCCATCCGCATTCTCGGCGTTTCCTCATCTGTGGATGCAACTTCTCACGTACTTAGGTAGAGGGGAAACGACGATAATTATGCGCCGGCAATATTACTCCCTTTAAAACACCAATGTTTTCATACACGCGCCTACGTAATGTCGTTCTAGGAGATTATATTTCCTTGCCAGACGCCGTTTCAACCTAGCGCCGCCTTACTTTTGACATCGGCCTTAACCTCTGACCTCTTCTCTCCTTCAGTTTTGCTCTGGACGGCGTGTTTTAAGCTCATCCATTTTGAAGTTTTGAAATATTAATGAAAATGTTTTTGAAGGATCCAACAAACTGAAATGTGCGTAGAAGATTAAATTGCTATATCAACATCCGTTAGAGTAGACGTTTTGAAGAGGACTTTATGGGGCGAGAATTTGATGGGGAAAGTGAGTGTATCGTATTCTACTTACGTTGCTGACTGGAGAAGATTAGATCGGCTGTCTTGAGTAAACTTAGATATTTGACAAGAGTCCTCTCTTCAACATATGTCGCACTCCATAGCACCGTCGCCATAGAAATCATCGTTATTATCATCATCATCCCGTCCTTCTCTACCTCCGTCTTCTCTTCTCTCTCATCCTACTTCTTCTTCTTTTTCTTCTTCTTCTTCTTCTTCTTCTTCTTCTTCTTCTTCTTCTTCTTCTTCTTCTTCTTCTTCTTCTTCTTCTTCTTTTTCTTCTTCTTCTTCTTCTTCTTCTTCTTCTTCTTCTTCTTCTTCTTCTTCTTCTTCTTCTTCTTCTTCTTCTTCTTCTTCTTCTTCTTCTTCTTCCTCTTCTCTTCCTTCTCCTTGTCCTTCTTCTTCTCTCTTCTTCTTCTTCTTTTGCTTCTGCTTCTTCTCCTTCTTCTTCTTCTTCTTTTTCTTCTTCTTCTTCTTTTTCTTCTTCTTCTTCTTTTTTTTTTTTTTTCTTCTTCTTCTTCTTCTTCTTCTTCTTCTTCTTCTTCTTCTTCTTCTTCTCTTCTTCTTCTTCTTCTTCTTCTTCTTCTTCTTCTTCTTTCTTCTTCTTCTTCTTCTTCTTCTTCTTTTTTTTTTTCCCTTCTTCTTCTTCTTCTTCTTCTTCTTCTTCTTCTTCTTCTTCTTCTTCTTCTTCTTCTTCTTCTTCCTCTTCTCTTCCTTTTCCTTCTTCTTCTCTCTTCTTCTTCTTCTTTTGCTTCTGCTTCTTCTCCTTCTTCTTCTTCTTCTTCTTCTTCTTCTTCTTCTTCTTCTTCTTCTCCTTCTTTTTCTTCTTCTTCTTCTTCTTCTTCTTCTTCTTCTTCTTCTTCTTCTTCTTCTTCTTCTTCTTCTTCTTCTTCTTCCTTTTCTCTTCCTACTCCTTCTCCTTCTTCTTCTCTCTTCTTCTTTTGCTTCTGCTTCTTCTTCTTCTTCTTCTTCTTCTTCTTCTTCTTCTTCTTCTTCTTCTTCTTCTTCTTGTTTTTCTTCTTCTTCTTCTTCTTCTTCTTCTTCTTCTTCTTCTTCTTCTTCTTCTTCTTCTTCTTCTTCTTCTTCTTCTTCTTCTTCTTCTTCTTTTTCTTCTTCTTCTTCTTCTTTTTTCTTCTTTTTTCTTCTTTTGCTTCTTCTTCTATCAGCCTTAAAGTGACAGTTGACAGGTCGAAGTGTGGATTTGCCCCACCCCCCTCTCCCCCCACTCCCCTTAACCCTACTGAATGGGATTCCAGAACCCACACAACAGTTGTTTATTTTTAAAGTTGGTTATACAGAAGAGTTTTCATAAATGTCACAGCCAGGCAAAACTTGTCAGAAAATTGCTCTAGATTTTGCCGTGGTATTTCTGTCCTCCTCTACCCATACTTTCCTGAGGTCATTGAGACACAGACCTGATGAGTTGTTAGATGTTGTCGCAGTTACCCCTGCCCCCTCCCTCGCCCCGCCTCCTCATTATATATATCTCTACTTTCCCGCTCTCCCCCACCCTCTCTCTCTCTCTCTCTCTCTGTAGTGCCCTCTCACTCTCTAGCTCTCTTTCTCTCTCACTCTCTACTCTTTCTCTCTCTCTCTCTTGCTTTCTCCTCTCTATTTCTCCCTCTAACTCTCTCTTTCGCGCGCCCTCTCTTGCATTCTCTCGCTCTCTCGCTTTCTCCTCACTCTATAGTGATGCTGACCACATTAGCCAGCAAGCACCGAGTGGTCCATAAAATATAGGTCTAGCCCTGTGTGCCCAATATAATATGAAAGGCATGAAAAGGGGGCTAACCACTGCTACCCGTCAAGCAATGGATCGCAAAGTGTTCCTCCCCCACAACTCTTAACTGCAGCAGTAGAAGTTAGGGATGATTGTAAAGACGATGATGATGATCTTGATCACAAACATAGTCACGAAGATTTTCTCAGCATGAAGGAAGTCTTCGAAATGCTTCCCCCCCCCCCTTCCTCACCCCCCCCCCCTTCAATAGATCAAAAGTCAACATTGATTTCGCTACTTATGCCCCCATCCTTATGGGTAAAATAAGTGACGTTTAATCGAAGCTTTACTGTATGTGACATTGAAAGATGCAACCAAAAACTGTAATTGTTACATTAAATATGAGAAACAACCAGACAATGTATTGATCATGGAAAGAAGTAAAAAGATAGAAGGACACACTAGACAACATAATAATCGAAAGCTATAGTTACCGTGCCGTGAATCGAACCTGTCACCTCCAAATGTCGTGTGCGCCTCGCTATGGAAACAAGTGCACTAAGAACATGGTCAACTAGGCACCAACTCCCATTCCCCCGCCTCCCTTCCCCAAAAAGATGTCTTCATTGGCCATGTCTATCGTACAGTTTGAAATCCACAGCTAAGGAAACAAGTGCACTAAGAACATGGTCAACTAGGCACCAACTCCCCTTCCCCAAAAATATGTCTTCATTGGCCATGTCTATCGTACAGTTTGAAACCCACAGCTATGGAAACTATTTGCTTTAAGGTACCGAGAAGTTTATTATTTCCAACATACCTGGTTCCTTCCTTGAACTGCAAGCGATTTATCAGCGGATAGCTTGGGTTGATTCGACAATGGGATGAGCACAACTACCTATAATGAAGCAGTGGGGAGGGGTGAAAGATGGACTCAATGCCTTCCCAACAAACACTTCATAAACGACCATTGATTAGGGTGTTTCCTTCGAAGTCATTGTGAAACTGCCTGAAAGGCAAGAAACTAATAGTCTGCATACAAATAAGCTAAATCTGTAAAACAGATGTGCAAGCAACGTTTAAGTTCTGAAACAAGACTGAATTCCAGAAGTTCAACAACCAGAACTTTCCATCTGAGTTAACTGACGGGAAATGCAAAGAAGAGAGTGGAGGAGAACGCAGTGACAAACTACTGAAAGTAACTTTGCCTATTAAAAGGAAAATCAACCGGCCAATCTTGCCACTGGTTTGTGATGTCTTGTAAAGGATATATAACTAAGTGACATTTTCCTGTGTGGGTTCCAGGGTCCCTCTAGGGGTAAAACAGGAAAAGATACACTACTTCCCCAACAAGCATGTCGTAGGAGTCGATTAGTTGGTAATTTCCTTGGAAGTCAGAGAACATCTGCTCTAGCGACAAGGAACAACGAACAGCAAACGCACCAAAAAAAAATTAAAACAGACGTACTTGCAATACTTAGGACGTGACACAAAGCCAACGTCCAAATGCACGCACAGCCAGGACTTTCCGCCGGAGCTTGAAGCCAGTAAACTATGAAGAAGAGGAAGAAGAACGCACAACATTAAAACTTACTTTAAGCAGTTACAGATCATAAAAATGTAATCTATTTCTGTTCATGTTAGATTCTCTTGCTCAAACTACGCCTGCCCATATGAAACCGGAAGTTGTTAGCACCAGGCTCACCAGAGTTTTCATCTTTGACCTGTAAGTGTGACCAGATTTAGCGCTAAAGCTCTGACTTCCGCTAATCATCGTTTGACATCAAAAATCAGATTCCGTTTTCCTAGTACGTTTTTTTTTCGGGGGGGGGGGGGGGGGGGGGGCTCATTTATAAGGGGTGGGGGGGGGAAGGCTGTTGTCAGACCCACTGCGAAAAAAGAAGAAGAAGAAGAAGAAGAAGAAAGAAGAAGAAGAAGAAGAAGAAGAAGAAGAAAGAAGAAGAAGAAGAAGAAGAAGAAGAAGAAGAAGAAGAAGAAGAAGAAGAAGAAGAAGAAGAAGAAGAAGAAGAAGAAGAAGAAGAAGAAGAAGAAGAAGAAGAAGAAGAAGAAGAAGAAGAAATAAAATGAAGAAAGAAGAAGAGAAGAAGAAGAAGAAGAAGAATAAGAAGAAGAAGAAGAAGAAGAAGAAGAAGAAGAAGTAAGAAGAAGAAGAAGAAAGAAGAAGAAGAAGAAGAAGAAGAAGAAGAAGAAGAGAAGAGAAGTAAAAGCAGAAGAAGAAGAAGAGAAGAAGAAGAAGAAGAAGAAGAAGAAGAAGAAGAAGAAGAAGAAGAAGAAGAAGATAGAAGAAGAAGAAGAAGAAGAAGAAGAAGAAGAAGAAGAAGAAAGAACGAAGAAGAAAGAAGAAGAAGAAGAAGAGAAGAAGAAGAAGAAGAAGAAGAAGAAGAAGAAGAAGAAGAAGAAGAAGAAGAAGAAGAAGAAGAAGAAGAAGCGAGGAGGAGAAAGGTAAGGAAGAAAAAGAAAAAAATAACAGCAGTAACAAAGCAATCATCATCAGTCAGCAAATGCTTGACATTACGTCGCTCTCTTCACGGCACGCCTGAAAGTATCTATTTCCCTAGCCAGCTCTCCGCCCCTACGTGCTTTCAATGCCTATGAATTAATCAAGTAACATAATGTGTATTGACTGGCACTCATAGAAAGAAGTAGATAGAAAGAAGAACACACTAGACAACATAAAAATCGAAAGCTATAGTTACCGTGCCGAGAATTGAACCTGTCACCTCCAGACGGCGTCTGCGCCTCGCCATAAATACAAGTGCACTAAGAACATGGTCAACCAGGCACCTCCAAAAAAGGTGTCTTATTGGTTATGTCTATCGTACAACTTGAAATCCAAAACTATGGAATACGGACGGAATTCATTTCAAACCATTTAAATGGCACCATAGGTTACAGAAATGTATATTAACGAAGCATATGTCGAATAACAATCACAGCAACAATTTACTAAGACAGTAGATTTTTATGCTTTGTCTAGAACACACAAACGTTTAAGAAAGGTATTTGATTGGTAGGTTCTGGTGTGTATACGTCATTCCTATAAATAAACAGAGGAGGGACCTTTGAGGCCGTTCAATATTATGAATTAATCTAGTAAAAGAATGTGTATTGATCGGCACTTATAGAAAGAAGTAGATAGATAGATAGAAGAACACACTAGACAACATAAAATTCGAAAGCTATGGTTAGGGTGCCGGGAATTGAACCTGTCAGCTCCAGACGGCGTCTGCATGCCTAAGCATCTTTAATGTCCTGTATCCATCTTCACAGAGGTCGACCCTTGCCTCTTTTTTCGGCTTCCATGTTGAGTTTCTAAGGGTATATATATATATATAGAACCAATACACAAATAAGGCAAGAATCCAGGCAAGAGTATGTGTCTAATTTTATAAGAAAACGCCGCAGTAACTATGTCGGCCACGCCCTTAGAATGGATAAATTAGGACTTCCTTACCAAGCCCTCATTTGGACACCACAGGGGAAAAGATCTCGTGGAAGACCAAGGGAAACCCTACGTAGAACTATCATCAGGGAAGGCTCACTCATGGGCCACTCAAACATTCAAGACCTACAACAGATTGCAACGAACCGCCATGCATGGAGAGTCATGACCTCTGCCCTATGTGCCGCACTCGACACAAGAGGAAAGACTAACTAACTAAGACTAATATATATATATATATATATATATATATATATATATATATATATATATATATATATATTATATATATATAATATATATATATATATATATATTGTGGCAGTCTCCCCATGCTTTTCACGTCATGACTTAGCGTCTCAACCTTCAGCAGTCGTTAAGACTGCCTGGGTAAGTAAGTGCCCAGCTCTGCGGTTGGTAGTAGTGGTGGATTTTTACCCCACTAGGACATCACACAAGCGATAAACATCCGATGTCACAAAGTGCCACCATGCGGGTGAGGATCAACCGTGGAGAGGTCCCCGAAACCGCATGCAGCCATTAGAAAATATTTATGGCCGGGCTATATTGCGGCCCCTGGCAAGAGCCAGAGTAGGGCTTCAAATAACAAACAAACAAAAAAAAATGCATCTCACAATGAGTAGTCCGCTTATTTCGTCGGATTCTCGGTCTCCAAGACTGCGTTAGCCACACCGAAATGTGTTTCCGTCTTCCACCACGAGGAGGTGCAGAGTCGTGTCCCTGACAAGTTGATAAAAGGACAGAAGCATACGAGCTCTAACACAAGTTGACAGTTAACTAAAACAGAGCATTAAATTTTGAGTTTGATGTCCTTTACTAACATCGCAAATCAGTGCTCGTTTGAAGTTTGAACAACTGATTGACATCATGCCACACTGGTAGTAATCCATAAGTGCTCCGTTCTACTTCTAATTCAATAGCTCAGCGCAGTGCACGGGCTCTGTAACACCGGCGAGGATCCTAAAAATATTTTATGTAGATTTTAAACTCAAAATTTTGCCAGCCCGTGCCGTTTGGCTGTTCTTTTCGATTTCCAACTGTCAAGGAAGTTTTTTACGCGCGCAACAATATACATGGTCGATCGATCTCACTACACAAGAGGCCACAGGAAATTACTATAAGTCTACGTGAACAGAATAAAAGAAGAAAATCCCGGCATGAACCCAGAACCTCTAGCACTTGAGGCGGACACCACACCTCGAGACCAGGCAGCCCCCCCCCCCTCTCCCCCGCCCCGACCCACCCCAATTCCTCGTATGTGTTAGCTATTTGATATTTTACTATGCACGTTCGCGTTCACTAGTTTGTTACAGCTTTTTAAAAGGTCGATCATCATACTATTGCAGAAATCAACGCAAACCGGTATGCTGGCTATTCGACTGCAGCCGAATCAAAATCAGTTGCCAGGATTACGAAACTCCATTCATAACCTTTGAACAACAGACGACGAAACCAAACCATGAAAAAATGGTTTGTGTTCTTCTTCTTCCTCCTCGTCCTCTTGAGGCAGATGCCCTTCAACATCTAAGAGACATGCCTTGTTAAACGCCTTTTAAGACATATTCATTTACAAATCCACCGCTCCCCCCCCCCCCCCCCCCCTCTTTGGGTTCGCAGCCCAGGTAGTAGGAATGTATGTCGAAATCAGATATGCTGAGTCACACGAGGGCGACAGCAGTTCGGGTATTAGCCAGAACCTGTGAACCTGTTGTACAAATCATATTTGGAAAATTTGTGATGTCTGCGTTTATTTCTAGATTTGCCTAGGAAGTATAAAAGCACTGGAGGTTATCTAAAGTGCTTATAAGTTCAGTTTCGTCGTTTTTAGGACGAAATTTTTTGTCATTTGAAGCCCTACTCTGGCTTTTGCCAGGGGCCGCAATATAGGCAGGCCATACATATGGTCAATTGTCTGAACGCGGTTTCTAGGACCTCTCCACGGCGATCCTCATCCGCATGGTGGCACTTTGTGTCATCGGGTGTTTATCGCTTCTGTGATGTCCTGGTGGGGTAGAAAGTCAGTCAGTCAGTCTAAAGTGCTTATGTCAGGCAAAGAGACAGAACCCTATAAATATACCATTTTTTTACAGTTATCTCCCTTCCTGAAGCTTCACCGCCTATTATTATAACACTAAATGTCCCCTTCAATGGAGTTCCCTCGTTTAGTAGAAGCAATAGTACTAGTAGTAGTAGTAGTAGTAGTAGTAGTAGTAGTAGTAGTAGTAGTAGTAGTAGTAGTAGTAGTAGTAGTAGTAGTAGTAGTGGTAGTGGTAGTAGTAGTAGTAGTAGTAGTAGTAGTAGTAGTAGTAGTAGTAGTAGTAGTAGTAGTAGTAGTAGTAGTAGTAGTAGTAGTAGTAGTAGTAGTAGTAGTAGTAGTGGTGGTGGTAGTAGTAGTAGTAATAGTAGTAGTATTAATAGTAGTAGTAGTAGTATTAATAGTAGTAGTAGTAATAGGTCGGCTCTGTGGCAAAGTCGATGCGAACGCTTCGTAATGCCGGGATGCTGGATTCAATTCCAGCTGCGGGCCATGCGCCTTGCATTGGTTTCGACAGTGGTATCAAGAAATGTGTTGGTCCAGAAAGCAATGGCAAACTACTGGGCGTAAATTTACCTAGAAAAACCACACAGCCAAGGGCTGTTGGGGTTGGTTCTGCAACGTCCTGTAAAGGATACGCAACTAACCTAGTTATAGTAGTAGCAGTTGTGATGGTAGTAGGAGTTGTTGTTGTTGTAGTTGTGGTAGTAGTAGTAGCAGTAGTAGTAGTAGCAGCAGTAGTAGTAGTAGTAGTAATAGTAGTTAGTAGTAGTATTTGTAGCAGTAGCAGTAGCAGCAGTAATAGTAGTAGTAGTCGTAGTAGTAGTAGTAGCAGTAGTAGTAGCAGTAGTAGTTGTTGTTGTTGTTGTTTTTGTAGTTGTAGTAGTAGTAGTAGTAATTGTTGTTGTTGTTGTTGTTGTTGTTGTTGTTGTTGTTGTAGTTTGTTACTGAGGCAGCTTAAGGTTGGGTTTTGGCTCCCACTCGCTACGTCACATTGTTAAAACTCCTGTTGGTTCGGAGTGGAGGAGATTTCAAGAAGCAGATTTCCATATTATCTTATAAAGTTATCTCTTCTCTTTCCTTATTACAAGATACCCCTTTGCTTTGGTTCTAGTACAGTAATAATAGTAGTAGTAGTAGTTGTAGTAGTAGTAGTAGTAGTAGTAGTAGTAGTAGTAGTAGTAGTAGTAGTAGTAGTAGTAGTAGTAGTAGTAGTAGTAGTAGTAGTAGTAGTAGTAGTGTTAGTAGTAGTGTTAGTAGTAGCAATAGTGTTGTAGTAGCAGTAATAGTAGTAGTAGTAGTAGTAGTAGTAGTAGTAGCAGCAGCAGCAGCAGCAGCAGTAGTAGTAGTAGTAGTAGGTAGTAGTAGTAGTAGTAGTAGTAGTAGTAGCAGCAGCAGCAGCAGCAGCAGTAGTAGTAGTAGTAGTAGTAGTAGTAGTAGTAGTAGTAGTAGAGTAGTAGTAGTAGTAGTAGTAGTAGTAGTAGTAGTAGTAGTAGTAGTAGTAGTAGTAGTAGTAGTAGTAGTAGTGATTGCATTGGCAGCAGCAGTTCCAGTAAATTGTGCTAGTGATGTTGGTAGT
>CAJHNH020005769.1:0-17874 GCA_905116865.2 Candidula unifasciata | reverse complement strand
CCCTTTGTTTGGGGGTTCCAAGGGTCTGAATACACCCTTTTTTTGTAATACAGATTACACGCAAAAAATTTCCCAAGGGGTTCGGGGAAGGGGGGTTTTCAATCCAAGAACTTTTCCGGATTGACAGCGGGGAAAAACCAAGAAGAAGAAGGAAAAAGGAAGAAGGAAAAAAGGAAGAGGAAGGGGGAAAAGGGAGGGAGGGGGGGAGGAGGAGGGGGAAAAAAGGGAAAAAAGGAGGGAGGAAGGGAGGAGGAGGGAGGGGAGGGGGAGGAGGGGAAAGGAACAAACCCAGAAGCAAAAGCAAAAGGGCAGAACCCAAAGCAGAAGAAAAAGGGCAAAGCAGAAGCAGAAGGAAGGCAAAGCAAAGGCAGAAGCAGCACAGCGGGCACAGCACAGCACAGCAGCCGCAGCGCACAGCAGCACAGCAAAGCACCCTGCGGGCAGCACCAGGGGGAGCGGCGGCGGGGGCGGCGGCGGGCGGGGGAGGGGGCGGGGGGGCCCGGCGAGGGGCCCAGCGGCAGGGGGCGCGGCAGGGGGCGGGGCGAAGCAGCACAGGGGCGCAGCACCCAGCAGCACAGCACGAAAGAAGCAGAACAAAGCAAAAGCAGAAGCAAAGAGAAGAAGAAGAAAATAAGAAAGAAAAAGGGAAAGAAAAAAAAAGAGGGAGCGGCACCAGAAGAGGAGTGGCACAAAAAGGTGAGCGGCATTAAAAGAGCAGCGGCTGGCCGAAGTGTTAAGCACGCTTTCCTCTCATTCGTGTTGTTGTTGTTGTTGTTGTTATCGATCCAGCGGCGCATGAGCTTTCGCCCTTTGGCCCAATGCCATGTAGTGGAATTTGCATGTTTTCACAAGCTGTTCTTTTCCTCCGTACAAGGTGTTCCACTTGTCTGGTCTCGGAGGGAGTAGCGTTCTTCTTGTCTCACTGAGTTTTGGGCACTCAAAGAGATGGTGTTCAACAGTTTCGTAGGGGTAGTTACATAGCTGGCACTCTGGGGAGTGTTGTGGCTGTATTCTGTTTAGGTGTCCATTGAGTGGAGTATGTTGCGTTCTAAGTCTGAAGGTGGTGGCCTGGTCCCTTCTTGTTAGATGGTTAATGCTGTCATTAGGATCAGGGCCAGACAAATGTCTATAAACCTCTCTTCCAGTGTCTCCCATAGCCCATCTGTTCAACCAAGTCTCTTTGTTTTTAGCTCTTATCAGTGTTTTTGCTGTCTGGAGGGTTGTCGCTGTAGGTGGTTGTTCTTGTGTTGCTCCTTTCTTTGCCAATCTGTCAGCTCTGTCATTACCTGGTGTGCCGGAGTGACCTGGAATCCACTTCATCACTATTTTGATGTTGTATGAGGTAATAAGCTGATCGGCATCCAGGATTATCTTGGCTATGTCAGTTCTGCAGCGTTCATTGCCCTCCAGAGCTTGAAGGGCAGACATTGAATCTGTGAAGATGACAATATTTTGGACCTTTGAGGGGTAAACATCCATTACAGTCTTTAGGTGGTATACTGCTGTTTCCAGTGCAATTATTTCAGCTTCATAGTTTGAACAGAATTCCCCGCATGCATCAAAAATCTCTTCAACAGATCCATCGGGATAACCTATGTAGATTCC
Organism: Candidula unifasciata; assembly: GCA_905116865.2. Lineage (NCBI taxonomy): Eukaryota > Metazoa > Mollusca > Gastropoda > Stylommatophora > Geomitridae > Candidula > Candidula unifasciata. The sequence continues at coordinate 16,269 of CAJHNH020005769.1, read as the reverse complement.
GTAACCTGCTTTAATGGTAGCTTTAAATGCTGATCCATCAGTATAGACATGTATCCATTCTTGGGGGTAAGAATCAACGGTCTCCAGTGATGAGTTCATAAGAGCGATTGGGTCGGACTGTTTGGTTTCCTCGCCTACCAATTTAGTTTGGACTTCTGGAGCTTTAAAGCGAGCATGTGGTGGTAGGTTTTTTGCAACATTCTGAATTCCTTGACGTCTTTCTGGGAGGTGGTATCTGTCCTGAATTTCATTAACACAGTGTAAAACCGATTTGTGCTTTATTCTTTGTTTGGATTCCCAGTTTTTCTACAAGATGTCTATTAGGATGGTTACGATTTTTCCTAACGCATCTTTCATAAATTTCTAAAGTGGCTTTTTCTCTCCGCAACCCGAGGGGTTCCACATTTGTATGGATTTCACATGCAGCAGTTGGTGTAGACTGCATAGCTCCGCAGATTAATCGGAGGGCATTATTTTTGTACTCTGTCAAGAGTCTCTAGGTTAGTTTTGGAACAAGTTGTAAGCAGTGAGTTGTTGTACTCTATCACAGAGCGAACATATCCTAGGTATAAGCCCCTCAGAGTTTCCTTGTCTGATCCCCATGATGTACCTGCAAGTCTCTTTAATAACTGTAACCGCCTCAATGCCTTATTCCTGATGTTTTCAATATGGTTCTTGAGGCTGAGCTGCGGGTCAAGTGTGACTCCAAGGTATGTGGGATGCTCTTCTTTCATCACTTGGTGTTTGTCTAACCTCAGGTTAATATTCTTCCTTGCTACTTGGTGGCTTTTGGTAAAGATTGTGTAGACCGTCTTTGCACAGTTAACCTTGAGTTTCCATCTTTGGCAGTAATCATGCAGTCTTCTAAGGTCTCCATTCAGTCTTTGGGCTCCACTTTCCACATTTTCATGACTCTGCCATATTGCTAGGTCATCAGCGTACAAGGCTTTTTCGGCCTTGATTTGTTCTGGCAGGTCATTGATAAAGATTAGGAATAGTGTACAGCTCAATGATGAGCCTTGTGGCAAGCCCTCCTCCAAGACTTCTTTAGAAGAGATTGCGTTGTGCATCTTAGTCTGGATTGTTCTATCTATCAGGAAGTATTTCACCCAGTTATACAATCTGCCATGTATTCCTATGCTCATCATCTTCATCAGGAGACCTTTTCTCCATACTCTGTCATAGGCCTGCTGGAGGTCGACAAAGACTGCCACTGTGTGTTTCTTATTCTGGAAGCCATCATGTATTCTTTGTGTCAGTCTGAACAGCTGGTCTTCTGTGCAGCTGTTGGTTCTGAAGCCTGCCTGTTCATGGCATAGAACACCAGAACTCTCAAGGAACCAATATAAGCGCCTGTTTATCATTCTTTCTGCAACTTTGCCCAAGCATGATGTTAAGGATATCGGGCGGTAGCTTTTGGGGTCATCTGGAGGCTTTTTGGTTTTAAGGATGGGGACGATATATGCATTCCTCCATGCTCTTGGAAGTTTTGCTTGACCTCCAAGTTTTATTAATAAGCCTGAGAACTACTTCTCTCCCAGACCGGCCAAGATGTAGCAGCATTTCGTTGTGGATCTTATCTGGGCCTGGAGATTTTCTAGGTTTTAATTTCTTCAGGGCTTGCTCTAATTCATCCATGCTAAATTCATTTTCAAAAAGGGAGTCGCTGGCTGTTGGAGCTCTCTCTTGTTTCTTCAACTGAGAGAGCTGTGTTCTATTGAGTTCTGACAGCTTACCTGCTCTGTTAACTGAGGCAAAATAATGATTGAAATGTTCTGCTTTCTTCTTGTCTTCAGTGATTGTCTTACTCCCATCTGTCACTGGTTTTGGGTTCACCCTTCTACTTTCTCCGGAGAGGTTTTTAACTAAAGTCCATGCTTTATTTCCATTCTGTCTAAGGTCTAAGTTGGAGCAAGTTTCTGTCCATTTATCTCTTTTAGCCTTATTAACTACAAGCTTTACTCTGGCACATGCTTTATTGTATTGGATCTTTGCTTCTGTTGAACGTGCAGTTTCGAGAAATATTCTTGCTTTATTCCTTTCAGATATAGTATTTTGAATTTCTTGATTCCAAAAAGGTTTATATGCCTTCCGGCTGCCCCTTGGGATGGCTTTCGACGCTGCATTCAGGATTGCTTGCGTTATGTCTTCACAAAAAGTTTCCACACAGCTGTTGTCAATTCTTCCCAGGAGGCAGTCAGATGTTTCCTGAAATAGTTTCCAGTTTGCTTTTCGGAAATTCCAACGGGTTCTCTGCTTGAAGCGTAATTTAGGGGTGGTGCTTACAGTTGTGAGTATAGGTTTGTGGTCACTTCTTATGTCGTCCAGGACTTGGGGATAGCTTGCGTCTGCTAAGTCGGATGAGCAGATGGTCAGGTCTGGTCTGCTGAGAGATAGGTGGGCCCTGTGTAACAGTGTAGGTGTAGACTCTGTGTCCTGCAGCACTAATAGGTTAGTTGTTTCACAAGTATCTTCGATGTACTTCCCTGTGCTATTGTAGTCAGGATAACCCCAACGTGGCGAGTGTCCGTTGAAGTCACCAACAAGAAGGGTTTTATGGTACTGTGTCTTGTATAGTTCTGGTATGTTGCATGTTGTCTGAGGTGGGCTGTACACGTTGTATATCGTATATTTGCTTCCATTGTGAAAGATAGTTATTTTTTGCACATCTGTAGGGTGAGATGTCGACAGCATTGTTACATCTCCTTGTATGTCATTTCTGATATAGGTCACTATGCCCCGGCAGTCATTGCACTTACAGGCATAACTAGTATATCCAGTGAGATGCAGATCAGAGTCTTTATGCAGGGTTTCTTGTAGGGCAGCCACGTGTACCCTGTGGTTGTTTAGCAGTTTGGCAAGTTCAAGTTTCTTATTTCTTATTCCACAGATGTTCAGCTGCATAATCGTGAGCATCTGTGTATTTTTTGCTGTGCTGTCTGAGTTCTTTTTGCTTTCCCTCCCACTCTTCCTCCTCCTGGGGTGTCTGTTTTCCCTATTTATTTCAAATTTTCCAGTAGCCAATTTTTCGCACATGACAGCCTGGTTTCTCACTGTCTGGCGCGGGCCTTGATAGACGAGGCGACGACCGATCTCGTATGTATTCTTAAATTTTGATATATTCATGGCATTGTGGTGCTGGGGTGTCTGTGGATTACCTACCTCCCCGGGCAGCAGCTAGAAATGCCCTGTACCAGTTCTAAAGGAAATATGGGTTGTGTTTCTGCCTTTCCCTTTAACACGTAGCTAAGGTGGGGCTCACAGTGTGCTCATTCCCCGCCATCAGATTGCCTGCAGGTTTCGCTGAGCTCTTCATGTCTCTAAGCATGGCCTAAGCATGAGTAGTTGGGGCAACTGGATCGTCACGTCCTGAGTCCCTGTGCCTTCACGATAGTTTCCGGTATTCAGGGGGGTTAGCATACTTGTTTCCATTCCTAAGACTGTTCAGCACACCTCTGGCTCCTTCCCTCCCACAGGGGGCAGTACGGTGTGGTGCACCGGGTTTATTATCGAGGTTTGCTCCTCTAGATCCATTGTGTTTTGCCTGGGGATTCGCACCCCCAGTTACCGGGACTACCTCGGGGAGGCTGTGACTCTTCGCCACGCACAATGGTCTTGAGTTAAGAGAGGTTTTGCTAGGTCAAGAGGCTGACACCACAATGGACGCTCCTTTCGTGAACAGATATTCACTAGACCTAGGGTGAAGTAAGGGGGGGGGACCCACTACCCACAACACCAACACTTCTTACCCCCTGCCTCTCGAGGCTCAGTCCCCTCTCATTCGTGAAACCCAGGTTTGAATCTTCGGTAAGGTTGTGGATTTTTCCCATTGGGAGCACAGATTTAAATCTTATCCTGCACATTCTATGTCGAAATAATTGGCCATGTGGACTGAAAGAACCCCCTGCATGCACCGCAAACATTGTAAATACAGCTATAATTGCAGTTTCGCATTGTAAAAATCCCCTGTCTTGTCCATTCTGTCATCTCTGTTTTCAGGATTGATTTCATTTTACGTTGCGCCTTACTCCAATCTGTCCTCTAAGTATTATCCCGATTTCTCCTCTGAGATTGCCTCTCTTATTCCCTAAAGCGGAGCGACTGCTGAAATTGGGCTCTTATTCTGAAAAACCAGGTTAAAGTCTTTAAAACGGTAGTGGATTAATGTTTTCTATCTTGGGCACATTTGAATTAGTTAGCTATATAGCTCGTAGCTATTGTTGTATTAGTCAACTAAATCATTGGACCCAAGACCCATCTGTCCGACACTGTCTTAAAAAATGGTAAGTACAAACAGTAACAATCGAAAAACATTGAGTCAGTTAAACAAATAAATACAGTGATGTTGGAGAAGGGTGGTGAAAAGAGAACTACAGAAAAAAAAACTGTAAAAGAAACAAATAAATTATTTCACTCACATTGAAAGACATAACACTTTTTTTAAAAGCAATATTGGATGGAAAGGTCAAAGGCAGGAGACCAAGATGTTGACAACGATACAAGCAGGAGGACAAAAATCACCGGATGGACGAACAATAATCTGAGAAGGTTCACTAACAAGACAAGAGGGAAAAGAGTGTTAGAGATCCATTTCAGTCAACCTTCATTGTGGATATAGCATCTGACTAACCAAATGATTGAAAGATTGTTTCCTGTAGGACTTCCTGCGATAGGGTAAATTGAGGAGGAGACAAAAAAAGAGAAAGAAGAAGCAAGAAGATAAAAGGGGTACCGAATGGCCCTAGGTGGAGTGGTCAATAACATGGAACGACGGACATGTAGGTAGGCATTAGGTGAATCGAAGTCGTCTGCACATTACTGGACTCTTTCCTAGCAGGTAGGCTTTTCTAAAATAAAAGTAGGTAAAGTAAAGGACCCTTTTCCACGCCTTTAGGCGTATTGGGTATATAGGAATAGACCTATATTTTTATAGACCAATCGGCGCTTGGTGGGTGATGTGGTCAGCATCACACAGGCTGCCTTTTCTTCCCAGGACTGCACCTGGTACCCACTCAAGGTTGGATCGACCTGAGAGTCAAAGTCATTTTTGAAAAAAAGAAAGATCGGCTTCGTCAGGACGCGAACCCACGACCTTCTGATCCACAGGTTGGCTTCTAGCCGCCAACGCCACGGCAGCGGCTCTTTCTAGGGTGTCCAACTATTTCCCTGCGTTATCAAAACGGTCATCTGTTCATGGACAGTTGGTCAGTTAGTGAACCAATATTTGGAAGCGACTAAGATGTGATTTTATATGTGAAAGACGCAAACACTTTTGACAGATTAAAAACAACAGAGTATTGCAAATGTTAACTCACAAAGAGAACTGACTGCTAAATTCAGAAGAAGTTATTAACTAGCGAAAAACTGACTTTCCATAAAAAAAGGAGTTATTAACTCGTGAAGAGAACTGGCTGCAGATATTTGAAGGAGATATTTACTCGCGAAGAGAACTGAATGCCCTTATCAGAAGAAGATATTAATTCGTGAGGAGAAATGACTGTGCATTTCAGAAGGAGATATTAACTTGCGAAAAGAACTGACTGCCCATATCAGAAGGAGATATTAACTCGCGAAAAGAACTAACTGTCCATATCAGAAGGAGATATTAACTCGCGAAGAGAACTGACTGTCGAATTCAGACGGAGACATTAACTCGCGAAGAGAACTGACTGCCGAATTCAGAAGGAGATATTAACTCGCGAAGAGAACTGACTGCCCATATCAGAAGGAGATATTAACTCGCGAAGAGAACTGACTGCCCATATCAGAAGGAGATAATAACTCGCCACGAGAAATGACTGCCCAAATCAGAAAGAGATTTATTAACTCACGAAGAGAACTGACTGTTCATATCAGGAGATATTAACTCACGAAGAGAACTGACTGTCCATATCAGAAGGAGATATTAATTTGCGAAAAGAACTGACTGCCCATATCAGAAGGAGATATTAACTCGCGAAGAGAACTAACTTCAGATATCAGAAGGAGAAATTAACTCGCGAAGAGAATTGACTGTCCCTATTAGAAGGAGAAATTAACTATCGAAAAGAACTGACTTTCCATATAAGAAGGAGAAATTAACTCGCGAAGAGAACTGACTGACTGATGAATTCAGAAGGACACAATCTACATTTTTTACCATGACGTAAGGGGGAGAAAATTTGATTAAATCTTGACGCAGGAAAATTGAAGCTTTGTGGACTTCGCGGCATCCATAGCTTAGGCGTTGCGAGTCTGACTCGTAATTCCAAAGCACTGCGATCGAAACCAACTGCTGGCTGCGTGAATTTTTATCATGGTATGGGGGCGACGCAGGTCGACTCAGCCTAAAATGGGTATAAAGATGTATGTCCTGGGGAAGTAAAGACAGCTGGTGTAATGCTGACCACATTACCCACCTAGTGCAGATTGGTCTGTAAAAATATGGGAGCTTTTCGCATATGCCCGATGCGCCTACAGGCGTAAAAGGAAATCTTTACTTTACTTTATGGACTTCTCCAACTGTACTGAGAATCGCTATCCGTTAGATGAGACATACGTTATACACCTGCGACTCAAAGACACGCGTGCAGGATGCAAAGTCCAGATAATCCGTTGGATGTTAAAGAGAGCTTTAAAAGGGACTATACCAACAACAGTCATCCTGTTTTCATGTACTGAGAGCGTGGCTAGCCTAACGGTTAGAACTATGTGCTCTCAAGCAGGAGACCCGGGTTTGAATCCTCGGTAACGCTGGGGATTTTTTTCTGTCAGGGCAAAATAACATTCCCACGTGCACAGTCGTGCGACAGCACAATCCACGCGACCGTAAATCCTCTCGCTCAAACTCTCCCACCCCTCCTTTTGCATACACAGCAAAAGGAGACGCTATCCGCGGATCGGAAGGTCGTGGGTTCGCTCCATGGCGTAGCCGAATTTTATTTCAAAAATGACCTTGGCTTCCATGTCGACCCAGCCTTGAATGGGTACCGGGTGCAGTTCCGGAAAGTAAAGGTGGCCGGCGTGATGCTTACCACATCACCCATCTTGTGCTGATTGGTGTATAAAATATAGGTCTAGCCCGATATGCCCTATACGCATAAAAGCTTGAACAAGTTTCCTTTGCTTTTACACTGCAAAAGTGGCATAATGAAGAAAGTAATTGGCAGTCAGGCACTGGTAGGGATTCCTACTAGCTTGAGTAGAAAGAGACCAATGACCAGTTAGTATCGCCCAAGCGCACAATACACGCGATCATGCAGAAATTATCCCCTCATTAACAAACGCACCCGTTCTTTCATTAACTTTTTTCACGACAAAGGGATTGTGTCAAGGACAGGATTGGGAATTTGCCGGAAGTAAATTAGATCTAGAAGAGAAGAATGGGGAAAACAAGCTAACCGGGCTGAGAAGCCAGGTTTATGGGTTGTCAGAATGAGATTAACGTGAATTATGTGGATGGCGATCAGGTGATGATGAATGGTTGTCTGCTCCGGGTTGTGGCTTCGGGCGGTGGTTGGCCTAATTACATGCTAGGAGCATCTAATTAAATTAAAAGGATTGGTTGGATGCCAGAAGGTGATGTTGTGTTGGCAGGTCGGGGTGATATCGAGTATGAGGTTCAGGATGAGGTTCCATTGAAGTGAAGTGTATGTATAAGAGAAGTGTACGGTAGAGGGGAAAAGGTTTATAACATTTGAGGGGAACAGTAGAGTGGAATAGTTTATATTAGCTGAAGTTGACAGAAGAGAACACAAGTTTAAGTGAACGGTAGAAGGAGAGAGTTTATAACAGTGATTGATAGTAAGGAACAGTTTATAGTTGTTGAAATGAAAGGTAGAGACGAATCGTTTAAGACAGCTGAAGTGAACGGTAGAGATGAAGAGTTTTTTACAGTTCAAGTGAATGGTAGAGATGAAGAGTTTATAACAGTTCACGTTAATGGTAGAGAGAAAGATTTATAACAGTTGAAGTGAAAGGCAGAGAAGAAGAATTTATCATAGCTGAAGTAAACGATAAAGGAGAAGAGTATATAACCGTTCAAGTGAACGGTAGAGGAGAAGAGTTTATAACAGTTGAAGTGAACGATAGAGGAGAAGAGTTTATAACAGTTGAAGTAAACGATAGAGAGGAGAAGAGTTTATAACAGTTGAAGTAAACGATAGAGAGGAGAAGAGTTTATAACAGTTGAAGTAAACGATAGAGAGGAGAAGAGTTTATAACAGTTGAAGTAAACGATAGAGAGGAGAAGAGTTTATAACAGTTGAAGTGAACGATAGAGGGGAGAAGAGTTTATAACAGTTGAAGTAAACGATAGAGAGGAGAAGAGTTTATAACAGTTGACGCGAACGGAATCTTATCATGTAATCAGTATCTACCAACAGGCTATTTGTTTTAGTCGTTTGTCAAAGTTTCAGCATTACGGCAAACATATTTCTCCATAACTGCTCCGTTGCTGTCCTAATGAAAATCACACACACAACCTTCTTCTCTGTCGTCATTAAAAACCAGTGAAGAAAAAGCTTGTCAGTTCCGGCAAATTCTTGAAGCTTGAACGCACAAAATAAAATGCATAAGGCAGCTGTCAACTGTGCCTACACTTACGGTCCTAACCCTTATATTTGTAAAATGTAATCAGTCAATTGTCGGCTCTGTGGCTAAGTCGATGCGAACGTCGGGGTGCCAGGTTCGATCCCAGCTGCGGGCAATGCGCCTTGCGTTGGTTTCGACAGTGGTATCAAGAAAGCCGATCGTCCAGGAAGCAATGGCAAACTACTGGATGTAAATTGCCTAGAGAAACGACACAAGAGCCAGGGGCTGTTAGGGTTGGTTCTGCAAAGTACGAATCAGTCAATTGTCGGCTCTGTGGCTAAGTCGATGCGAACGCTTCGTAATGCCGGGATGCCGGGTTCGATCCAAGCTGCGGGTTATGCGCCTTGCGTTGGTTTCGACAGTGGTATCAAGAAAGACGACCGTCCAAAAGCAATGGCAAACTACTAGAAGTAAATTTGCCTAGAAAAACCACACAACAACCATGAACTGTTGGGGTTGGTTCTGCAACGTCCTGAAAAAGGATACGCAACTAACCAATCAGTCATTTCCCGTCTTCACAATGTTGGTTGGCTGGGATGTCTCCTGCTCTGTTGGTGTATTTCTTTGCACTGTTGTTGGCACATGTTTTCACGGTATCGCCCACAATTGCATCGTTGTGTAAACCTTGTTCATCTGATTTCAACTTTTTCTTTATGTAATGTTCTTTAAAAAAATATTAATTTAAAAGACTCTTTTGGTGCAGTCAGAATACTTTATTTTCTCTCTCTCTCTCTCTCTCTCTCTCTCTCTCTCTCTCTCTCTCTCTTTCTCTCTCTCTCTCTCTCTCTCTCTCTCTCTCCTCTTTCCCATAACAGCTCTGTTGTTTCTGTTTACCCTTTTTCGTTTAATAAGACTTCCTCTTCTGTATGATCAAATTTTGAGTGCCACAAATCAATTGTGTATTTACTTGCTACTTATTCATATTTGAATGCGTTTTAGAAATACTAAAAAATACATTGCCTTTCGGCGATATACATTTTTTCATCAATACCAAACCGTAATTAACTCGCAAAGAGAATTGATTGCTCAAAGGAGGGGGGCACTACGCCTAAAATTTTTTTTTTTACACAGAGTTAGAGCTTTTATTTTATTATGGTCATTGAAAGGGATACATGTTATTACATTTGCATACTTCAAGTGTGAAAAAATCATGGTTGTCATGGCAATAGTCGCCATCTTGGGGAAAACAAAATGTACTTAGAATCCTGAAATTTCAATACCAAACATACGTATTAAACAATAGATGAGAGATGCATGACTTGTCATCCTATTTAGAGGTATAGGTGTAGTTTATTTACTTTAAACATGTTTTTAAATATTTTTCGTAGAATTTTAAAATGTAGGTTTATTGAGAAGGTCAAAAAAAAAAAAATCTTGCATGATAAGAAAATAAACTAATTTTTAAAAACAAAAACTTTCTAAAATATATTTAAAAAAAAAAAAAACCAGTCGCTATAATATTGTTTAAGGAGTATCGATACTGTATTTCATGTTTCTAGTCTTTATATTAACTAAGATTTTAGGATTTTACACACAAAATAAACAGAAATATAGAGATATGAGAAAGTTGACTTTTAAATATTTTTTTATCTTAAAAAAGTGCATGGGTTGGTGCCTTTAGTATTAACTTTTCAAAGCCAAATTGTTTACAAATGACATACATTGTGTGTGTTATCTATTTTACGAATGCCGAACTTTACAAAAACGAACACATTGAAAAAGTGATATTTAAGTCATAAATAAAACCATCCTTTGAGTTGCATGAGAAATATACAGCTGCGGTCGATTACCAGAAATTAGGCAGTTGCAGAGGAGCAGACACCGGGTAGACTAGGAGACAAGACATTGTGAAGTTAAATTTGAACTGAACTGAGCTCAGTCAAGAACTGACCAATGATATTAATGTAGACATTGTTGCACCAAGCGTCGTCCATCTGCCTTCGTAGCCCCGTGCAAATAATCTGCTTCCTAACTCTCTCTCTCTCTCTCTCTCTCTCTCTCTCTCTCTCTCTCTCTCTCTCTCTCTCTCTCTCTCTTTCTCTTTCTCTTTCTCTCCATCTTGTTGTACCCCACCAGAACATCACACAAGCAATCAACACCCTTTGACACAAAATGACACTATGCGGATGGGGATCACCCGTGGAGAGGTCCCAGAAACCCCTTTCAGCTTTTTAGGCCATATTTATGGCCGGGCTAAATTCAGAATCCCCCGTCGAAAGCCGGGATGGGGCTTTAAACAGGGAACAATTGCATCCCACATGAGGACGACCGGTTCCATAACTTGTTAACACGACGCTGTCTGTAGATAATCACATTCTCACTTTGGGAATTGTCACGAATCAGTTCTGGAATTTCTAATTCTGCAGATTTTTATTATTTTAGAAGATCACCTTCATCGCACCCGGTGTTATTCCGTAGGCTCGGTATTTTCACCGCAGAACTGCTTGCTGCCTCCAGAGAACGTCTCCAAAGCGCAAAATCCATAGCTGCAGCGACGACCCGTAGACGTCTCCGTAAAAACTGCCCCTCATAGTTAAATGAACGCTCGACCTTCAGAAGTCACAGCAAATGGCTTGTCCACATTGCTACAGAGACCTCCTCTGTTCAGTCTGGCATCATATTTTTGAAGAATATAAGTGTCAAAAATAATTAGCAATACCTGAGACATAAGGGTGTAGACAGAGAGAATAGCCAATATAATCCACCTTTTAGAATAAGACAATATAATTAATCGTCAGCTCCCCGTGTGGGTTGCGATGCTCCATTGTGGGGAAAACAAAAACAGACCCACTGCCTATATACAAGCATGTCGTAGGAGTCGACTTACTTTGAGCTTTCTTCGAAATTAGAGTGTACCTGCCTGAGAGGCAAGGAGCTAGCAATCTGCATACACATAATTCGGAACTGTTAAACGGATGTACACGCAACATTAGGTTCTTGAAGACTAAGACCTTATGGTGGACCCAAAAAAAAACTAAGCCAGTGAAGAAGAAGACGACGACAACGACGACGACGAAGAAGAAGAAGAAGAAGAAGAGGAAGAGGAAGAAGAAGAAGAGAAGAAGAAGAAGAAGAAGAAGAAAAGAAGAAGAAGAAGAAGAAGAAGAAGAGAAGAAGAAGAAGAAGAAGAAGAAGAAGAAGAAGAAGAAGAAGAAGAAAGAAGAAAGAAGAAGAGAAGAAGAAGAAGAAGAAGAAGAAGAAGAAGAAGAAGAAGAAGAAGAAGAAGAAGAAGAAGAAGAAGAAGAAGAAGAAGAGAAAGAAGAAGAAGAAGAAGAAGAAGAAGAAGAAGAAGAAGAAAGAAGAAGAAGAAGAAGAAGAAGAAGAAGAAGAAGAGAAGAAGAAGAAGAAGAAGAAGAAGAAGAAGAAGAAGAAGAAGGAAGAAGAAGAAGAAAAGAAGAAGAAGAAGAAGAAGAAGAAGAAGAAGAAGAAAGAAGAAGAAGAAGAAGAAAGAAGAAGAAGAAGAAGAAGAAGAAGAAGAAGAAGAAGAAGAAGAAGAAGAAGAAGAAGAAGAAGAAGAAGAAGAAGAAGAAGAAGAAGAAGAAGAAGAAGAAGAAGAAGAAGAAGAAGAAGAAGAAGAAGAAGAAGAAGAAGAAGAAGAAGAAGAAGAAGAAGAAGAAGAAGAAGAAGAAGAAGAAGAAGAAGAAGAAGAAGAAGAAGAAGAAGAAGAAGAAGAAGAAGAAGAAGAAGGAGAAGAAGAAAAAAAAAACGAAAAAGAATCCCACAGACCTTTTCTCCTCTATACTATTAAAACAAACCCATAGCTATCCGATGGCGATTTGTTGTTCACAGCAAAAAAAAAAAAAAAAAAAGAAACGCACAGTTACCCGAAGGCACATTTATATTAGTTGACGGGAAATCCCGTAAGCCTAAAAACAAGTATTGGTTTTCCAGATTTACAAGAACTGTTAGTTGATTAGATAAACAACAAGGTATTCTTGTGTGCAATATGAATAATTTTACTAATTAAATTAGAAAGACTTTGATTGTTAAAATTTTGAAAACTTATCTTAATTTCAATAACTACGCTTTTCTTGTTTTGAGTAGTAAAGCGCCGTCGGGTAACTATGTTTTTTTTTTTAATACAATATATAAGTAACTCAACACAACACAAATTATGCCGAAAAATAAAATTACCCTGAGGAAAAGTTTAAAAAACGCGCACAAAGTCAACAGCATTTTTCGACCACAGCCTTTATCAACCGACATAAATGCAGAAAAATAAACATCCGGAACGGTGAGATTTTCTACCTCTGTGACCCCGCTGATTCGACGTCAGCGATCAATATCGAAACGCTTCTATTCATCATGCACGGACACGTTTTCATCTCGCTTCAATTGCAAATAATTTTGTACACAACTAGAACCGAAGCGTGAGCGAAACAATCCAGTAATAGTTCTCATTAGCCCTGGGCTTTGTTGTATTTGTTCTCCACATTCCGACAGTTGGAAAATGAGGAATCGATATGTCCGGACACTTTCCACCTTTTTTCTGGTTGGGATTTCTCTGAGTGAACTGATAGGATTAGTAAAGTACAGTTCACCATTTGCGTACTTTAGTCATCATAATTTTTAGCTATTAACGTGACTGCCATTTTTGTCACTGTCATTGTCATTTTCAGGTCTGAATAGAGGGGCATAAGGAACGAACGAAAGAACGAACACACTTTATTTTCAAAGGGTTAAGAATTGGTCACGCAGGCCCGTCTGACATTCGGCCCTTCTAAGCACTCATTTTTCAGAGTACCAATGCCTGTTATCAATAATGCATGTTATGGATATAATAGAGAAATATAAATTATAGAATAATGCATACACACATAATGTGTACACAATCGAACACAATCGTACACACTCACACACACGTATACATACTTCTACGTTCTCATAATGCACACTCATATACAGACATACGTAACACATACACACATGCATCTACATACATACACAAACATAAAAAACACATACACATAATAGACATAAATGCACAAACAGAAAACACACACACACACATACATTTATGGTTATAAATGCACACACATACTCTCCATACATACATACCTATACATGCATTCACGCATACACACATATACAATCACATGTAAAGACACCAACATATGCCCACAACCACACATTTACACTCACATGAATACATACACCCACATACATACAAGCATACATACACACACATACATGCATACATACACACATTTATACATGCACTCACATCTTTACACACACACACACATACCTAAATACACACAAATACTTACACAGCTAAATATGCCTACATACATCCACCAACATGTACACATAGATACATACATGCATGCATACATATATGCCCACACACATTACATAGGAGGGTTGGATGGGGGAAAAGGGGGTGGGGGGTTCAACTGTTACTTTGTTCTGGGGCCCGTGGAACTCTAAGAAGGTCTTTGTTTTACAAAATAAAAATTTGTAAATAGGAAAACAGTACTGAATATTAAATGTGTACTCTATACTTTGTGTAAATAGCAAAAACCACCTTGCAGCCGTGTTTAATATAACCTCTATTTAGTGGGGAGATACACCGGCCCGGGGACTGGGCAGAAAAGGGGGGGGGGGGCAGAAGAGGGGTTTGAATTGTTTTTTGAAATTGAAATCAAGTTTTAAAGGACAACAATTTTTGTATACTTCAGCGATTAAACTTTTGTCAAAGGATAGTTAGTTTCTATTACATGAATTTTTAAAGTTGACAGATGTCTCAACTTTTCTCAGACACATCTTAGAAATTATCGTCGCACTGGGACAGTGAATCTGTCTGAGTAAAATTTCTGCATCCATGTGTAGCTGAAGCGAAAGCCGCCGTGGCGTAGCGACTAGACGCTCGCCTGAGTATATGAAGGTCTTGGGTTTGAGTCCTGATGAAGCTGGGTTTTTTTTCTTTTAAACAACATTGGCTCCCTGGTCAACCCAGCTTTAAATGGGTACCGAGTGAAACCCTGGGATGTAAAGGCGGTCAATGTGATGTTGACCACATAACCCACTAAGTGTTAAATGATCTATAGGATTTAGGTATTGTCCAATAGCCCGGTAGGCGTGGAAAGCGTCCATTACTTTCAGTGATCGTCATCATAATTGTTAATGTCGCTGTCATTGCAAGTTCATAATCGACTTTATCAGTAGCACCATCATCATTATTATTAACGTTATCATGTGCATTGGTGGCTATCATCCTATTAGCCATCATCAACATCATCACCATCATTATCGCCATCATTATCACCGTCACAACTATAATATCATTGTGGTAATTATCATATACACTGTAATCATCACCATCACTGCCACCAACATCACCATTATCATCAACATCAATAGAAGTGCCACCATTCGCACGAGGATCATCCGGGAACAGGTCCCAGAAATCCTGTTCAACCCATAGGTTGGGTATTAGGGCCCCTGACAACAGCCAGTGTGGAGCTTTAAAACAACAAAAATAAATTCCAACACTAGGGCGCACTGTATAGGCAATGTGTGTGTATGTGCACTCGTGCGTGTCTGTGTGTATGCGTTCAAGTGCGTGCATGTAGGTAGATAAGTTGTACCCCACCAGGACATTACACAAGCGATAAACACAAAGTGCCACCATGCGGATCAGGATAACCCGTGGATAGGTCCCAGAAACCCCTTTCAGCCGTTAGGCCATTCTATACCCCTGATATATTCAGGGCCACTGACAGAAACCAGGGTGAGGCTTCCAGTAACAAAAACACTGCATCCCACATGAAGACGCACAGGGACAACGAAGACAATGTATCTGCCCGCGTAGAAGTAGCAGCCCATTTTACTCCACTAGGACATCACACAAGTGATAAACACCAGATGACACAAAGTGGCACCATGTGAATGAGGATCACCTGTGGAGAGGTCCCAGAAACCGCGTTAAGCCATTATACCATATTTATGACCGAGCTACACTGCGGCCCCTGGCAAGAGCCAGGGTGGGGCTTCAAAATAACGAAAAATTGCATCCCATAAGGGTATAACTAGAGAATATCTGTGCGCGCGGATGTGTGTATATATACACATAGACACTAAAAATTACAAACCCTTTCCATATGTTATATGTATATTAGTTTTATAACGATAACTTATCCCAAATGGCGCTCGCTACAAAGATTACATTTTCAGGTCTACAATCTTTAATTTAACAGTCACATTGGCGACCATGTCTATATGGATTTCTTTTAACTAGAGTCACAATCAGAAAAAGTAAACTTTTCCTGGAGTTATGTCTTTAAATATGTAAGCCTTTGTATTACATTCCTCGAAAAGGTCATTTTATATTTTTGATTTTAGTATCTAGCAGACATATGCATTCGTCTGTTAAAAAGATGTACACGCAACGTTCAGATTCTGTATTAAGAGAGTCTTTTCATTTGGTATATAAGAAAAATAAAAATTCTTATTGTGTGCACTTTAACTAGACTTAGTCCTACTGAGCTAGATTGTTTGCGGCTCCTGACCCAGTATGTGAAACAGCGAAATGGTAATTACTCTAATTTTCAAATATCAGCTTTCAACATTAGCTTACACAAATATTTCTCACAGCACGAAATACAAGGGAAGTCACAGTAGTCTAGCGGCTAGACGCTCGCCTGTGGATCAGAAAGTCGTGGTTTCGGGTCCTGACAGAGGCCGGACTTCAAAAAA
>CAJHNH020005768.1:767169-778922 GCA_905116865.2 Candidula unifasciata | reverse complement strand
TTTATTTGGCCACTTGTGGGACTAAAGTTCTGCGTATTTTCACGTCCCTGGACATAATAGTTTTTGTCTTTTCGTTATCTGCCATTTCTCTCGATATGTCCCCGACATCGCAGTGTCATTGGCTGCTACGTTTGCCCGTAACTAGTCGTGTTTTAACATTTTGAATGTCCGTGCCTGCTTTTCACTCTCCGCTCTCCGCTGTTTGCATCTTGAGAGGCAGCAGAGGAGAAGACATGTAAATAACGAAAAGAAACTCAAGACATTTTCTCAGTGTGCGGTATAGAAAAAAAAATAAAAAGTAACGTACCCTTTTCCACGCCTTTAAGCGTATAGGGCTAGACCTATATTTTTTATAGACCAATCGGAGGTCAGCATCACGCCGGCCGCCTTTTACTATCCCGGGACTGCACCTCGGTATACCTCACTCAAGGCGTGGTTCGACCTGGTAGCCAAGGTCATTTTTTGAAAATAGATCGGCTTCCGCCAGGGAGCGAACCCACGACCTTCCGGATCCGCGGCGAAGTGTCCTAGCCGCTCGGCCACGGCGACCCCCAGTGGGGTGCGGTATGGACAAACAATTAATACCAATAATAACTCATCAAAGTGCTGAAACAGGATATTGTTGACTGAATTACTACTAGTGTGTACCATATCACAACCTGGTGTAACAGCATAGGCAAACTCCAGTTGTTGTCTTTATTATGTTTAGACTAGTCTGGGTAAATACGGCGCAGACCTTATAATGATAACTCAATCGAGACCCCAGATCTTATTCTTCCTCTTGTCCGGATAAGGGTTTAAGCCAGAATAACTTTCCCAGGATAAACAACAGAAATTCGCCACAACAGAATTCGCCTTAAGCGGCCTGCACAGTATATCAATCTGGTTGAGACAAAAGGTTTAAATCCACTCATTTGTCAATACCTGTGTCTTTCCAATCCTTTCACCCTGTCACTTAAATCTGTGACATGGCTGTCTCCGGTACGTGACACAGTTCATGTATTCTCACGTCTGCTCTCCATCCGTGTGTACACGCCCTTATTCTCCTCCAAATAAAAATATAAAAAGATCAGACCAACTTCCTGATACAGGTTTACATGCCGACCCATTTCTATTCTCGTTTTATGGGCTGTAACGTGACGGGCAAAATCTGCTTCTGTACATGAAAATATCGACAACACAATTTCTCAGAAAAATATTCAACCGGTGCTAAAAGTACCCTTCACAGAATATTTTACTCGTTGGTTGTTTCTGGTTTTATTTAGACATTTTTACTGTCACTGGTTTGTTACTGTTCTCTGAACTAGCTGCTTTTCATATCTTTGTCGAAATCAAAGCAAAGCATTTTGCGTTCCCGGGATTACCTGCCGCTGAATCCTACCGAATATTTCGGATTACAGTTTGCATGCATAACACCCATGCAGACGCCGATTTAGTGCTCTACCTCCTAGAAGATTTCTTCTTTGCGTTGGGTTTTGTATGCTGAGCTGGGTGGGCTGCCTCTATGAATTCTCACATCCCTTGCGGGTCTAACAAGGATCCCTAAAGTTTGCTCTGCACACTTTGCTCTTGAGGCCAGGTTTCTCTTCGTAGTTGAAAGTATAGTGGGCAGGCCTGCCGAATGTGCTCAAGTGTTTATGGTCCTGCATGTCATGCACACTGTGGAGACTGTAAATAAAGTGAAGTAAAGGACCCTATTCAGCGCCATCAGGCGTAAGGCAAATACGACTAGACCTATGTTTATAGATCAATCGATGGATGATGTGGTCAACATCGCGCCGGTCGTCTTTACTTCCCAGGGCTTTACCTGATACCAACTCAATGCTAGGTCGACCTGCAAGCCATGGTAAATTCTAAAAACAAGTTCGGCTCCGTGAGGACTCGAACCACGACTTCCGATCCGCAGGCTAGCGGCTACACCTGTGCTGCGTCCAAAGAGTTTAATTCTTTATTCTATGCATGTGGTAGTTGAGCCTGCGGTTGTTTTTTAGACGGAAAAGTGAATTATGTTGTTTTATGAGCCTGTTTGATAGCATACGTTTTGTGCAGAGTGGCAAGCATCTCTTCAGAGGTTCCCAGGTAGTTAACATCCTTTGGAATATTTTCTCCGGGTCATTCCGGTGTGTTGGAATATGAGTAGTCAGATAGACCGGCTGGCCCTGCACCACTTGATGGTGAATTGATATAAGACAAGCTAGAGGCCCTTTGTGAACAGTGCGGGGGAGCATCCCTGAGGTTGAAAACGACTTAGCTAGACACTTGCATGCGAGCCTAAAGATCTTTAGTTCGAATCTGTATCCGGGTGATCAAAAAAAAAAAAAAAAAAAACGCCAGGCTCTCGACTCAGCCCAGCTAAAAATGTCATGGAAAGCAAAGGCGACCGGTGTTATGTTGACAACATCACTCATCCACTACCGATTGGTCTTATAAATAATGCTTATGCAACAAATGCGTGATGCAGCGAGGAGATCTGGCAGACACGCAACACGCAGGGGAGGAGCGAGACAGGCATACAGTGAGACTATTACTAGTACCATCGGAACTGGAACTCTGTGCTTGCTGCTGAAGATGAGGACAGGGCTGTTATGGGAGTATCCCGAGTGCTATGATGTCGGTTCTCTAATGGCGTTGAAGGGGTCCTTTACTTTACCAACTGTTTTACATTAAAATAGCGGCTGGTCTAGGGGTTACAACGTCGGGCTGTAGAACTGCAGACCTGGATTCGACCCCCGGTAAGGTGACGGAGTTTCTCTGTTACTGGCAAAGATAAAAAATCCCATGATTATGCTGTCTGTATGCATATCTGTCTATTATCTGTTGCTGCGTCTATTTAAATGTGTCAGTTATTACCATCTGGTCAGATTTTCTCTTAAACTGCGACTGGCCTAGCAAGCCGGCAGTGGATTTTTTATTGCTACGAAAATTAGAAAGGAGATGCTGCCCGCCTTGCTTATGACAGGAACTTGCATCTCCCCACAACGCTTAGCGGCATACGTGTGTGACAGTACTGATTACAGTCACGTTTATTTCAAGAAGGAAATAGAAGGAAAGAAACACACGAAGGAATAAAGAGGTATAGAGTCGCTTGAGATAAAGAGGGTCGCTAGTCTAACAACCCTGAGGGCATTGACTCAAGAGTGGACAAAGACGTGGGTGCATGCCAAGCTTGTTCATGAACTGTGGTAGGGCCAATATACTCGTAAATTAACAGAGGCAGGGCAACGAACAAAGCAAACGACACAAGATTTCCTGGGGATTTTCCATCCAAATATGCAAAGTGGCTTGGAATACCATCCTTGGCGGGAAAGAGAAAGGTTCATGAACCTTAGAAGACACAGTTTCATGAACTCAGTACAAAGGAGAGAGGTAGCATCAGGGGTAAATACACTACTGGGAGCCCTGACAGAGACACTTGCGCCGAGATCTCCGCCAACGAAGGATGCTGTGGGCATTCTGATCATGTCGCTACGATGGAGCTAAGTCCATACTTCTGTTGTGTGACCTGCCAGATAATGCACGAAATATTGCTTCATGTTATGTGACATGGCAGTTTCTGTCATGGTGTGCCGGGTTGGCTAAATAGGCTAGATGGTCTTTGGACTGCAATCAGCTATAGTTAGATGGTATCTAGACTGCAATATGCAGTACGGTTAGATGGTGGTCGGTATTTGGCATAAGAGTAGATGGCTAGATTGTAGTTATTTGGCTTATTATTTGTAGAGCAATGAAGGATACTCTAGGCGTCATTTGCTAGTTTATCGTTGAGTGGATTCTGCTGTCAGTTGCTGAGTTTTATAGTGTGAGGACGTTCTGTTTATAACATAATATAACATCTGTCGGTTGTGTAACATGAGATAGACGACTTTGTAATGCTGTTTCTTAATAAACACGATTGTTAGTTGTTATTCTTTTATTCCATCGTTAGTTTGTTGAGTATAGGAGTGGTGCTATTATTGTTAGTCTCTGTAGTCTTTATACCACCACCACTTACTATATATCTCCACTGACCATTACCTGATCGTTTGGGGTGTAGACTTATTACTACACTCTCCACACAGGAGAACCTATTGTCCTCTTATACATCCTTTAACTATTATTTCTTCTCGTCTGTCTCTCTCTCTACTTTTATATCTTCTCTTCTTCTTCTATCCCCTCTTTAAAATGTACACACCACCCACACTGTGACACGTGGAAGGAAAAAGTAAGTAAGTAAGTTATTACCTATTAATTGTCCATCTTTTTTATTGTGTCATATTACGTAATACAACCACCACAAAAGCCTTCTGCCACGTAGCAACCAATATTTGAAATCCCCTGCCGACTCTCATACATCAAACGTCTTCCTTGTTCGGGTTCTGATACGAGTGTTTATTACACAACGTTTCGCAAACACGCGGAGCTTACTGTAAATCGTACTTCCTGATTGAATCTACCAACAGCCGCCCTGTTTCATAAGCTTGAATACAGGTTTGCGCTTGTTTCCTCCGAACTTGCAGCCTTATCAAGAGAAGTATAGGGTTGCTCGCCTTATTTGCTATATTGTGTTGTTTATATCCGGCTCCGTCATGTTAGAACAGCCGTGATCATACTTGAACGTGTAATGCAAAAAAAAAAAAGCCCTTGTTACATCATTGGTGAGTTTATGTGGTTCTAATAGTGTCGAAGGAAGGGGCCTGTGTGCTGTCCCGGGTGTTATCACGGGGGGGGGGGGGGGGGGGGGTGTGACAGAATGGGAAATGTATGTTTTTAACATTTAAAAAAATGTGTGAGTGAGTGTGTGAGTGCACGCGCGAGTGCGTGTGAGAGAGAGAGAGAGGGGGGGGGCAGTGAATTGTCCACACTGGCTACAATCTGACGTTGCTATACCACTGCTAGATCATTATTTTTATAGATTCATCTAGTCCATTCTACTTGAATATGAGTTGCGTAACATCCACATGTGCTAAATGAGACGTAGTAGTAGTAGTAGTAGTAGTAGTAGTAGTAGTAGTAGTAGTAGTAGTAGTAGTAGTAGTAGTAGTAGTAGTAGTAGTAGTAGTAGTAGTAGTAGTAGTAGTAGTAGTAGTAGTAGTAGTAGTTGTAGTAGTAGTTGTAGTAGTAGTAGTAGTACATTTTACCCCACCAGGACATCACACAGAACGAAAAACACCCGATGACACAAAGTGCCACCATGCCGATGAGGATCACCCGTGGAGAGGTCCGGGAAACCGCGTTCATCCGTTACGCCATTTTTATGGCCCCTCTGTATTGCGACCCCTGGCAAGAGCTAGGGTGGGGCTTCAAAAAAACGAAAAGTTGCATCCCCCAGGGGAATGACGATGACAGATAATAATCAAAATGGGACATACGTATTCTCTGAATGTTAACAAGGGCAAATACAGAAAACCACGACACTGTGTTACAACCTGATGTTTATCAAGTGACGACGTGGGACCTTGAGACGCTTTACCCCGAAAGAAGAAAGAATTAAAGTTCACTCGAGGACGTTATACGTATTTGCCTTTTTCATCTACATTTGTATGTCCGGTATACTTTCATGGAATTCGCTTTTCCTGGAGAAAGTAAATATTTCTCCTCTAGTCGGATACCTATCGGTTGACATTTTTATGGATGTACGAGGGTTTCGGTTTCGTGGGAAATAATTTTTCACTGAATAGACTGGCTTGCATCTTTGGTGTGACCAGTTGGAGCTGCAGACAGGAAAACAACACTGGAGCCACCCTGTTGTTACATCAGCCAGAAAAGCGTGTCCGAATGATAAAGATTCTATTGAAACGTTTGATTATGTTTCTCTGTACTAGTAAATATTTCTCGTTAGTAGTACCTCGTTACTTCTTTGGAACAACAGCACGCCCCGTGGGATGGTACTGTATAGACTGTGTGTGCGTGCTGTTGTTACTTCTTTGTAAAAACAACACTGCTGTTGTTACATCAGCTTTGTAACAACAGCACGTTTGATCGGGTTGGTATAGTGTGTGTTGCGTGCTGTTGTTACTTCTTTGTAACAACAGCACGCCCCGGGGCTGGTATGTATGTGTGTGTGCGTGCTGTTGTTACTTCTTTCTAACAACAGCACGCCCCGGGGCTGGTATGTATGTGTGTGTGTGCGTGCTGTTGTTACTTCTTTGTTACAACAGCACGCCCCGGGGCTGGTATGTGTGTGTGCGTGCGCGCGCGCGTGCGTGTGTGTGTGGATATATGTTAGCTGGGAAAGTTAAACACTAGTTGCTTTAGATAACAAAAACACAAATTCAAGCAAAATCACAACCAAACTTCGATATAATATTTTAATAGGATTTCTGCACTGGTTTTAAAGAGATCATACACATTGCACGACAGTAAACGAGTAAATAATACTCCTGCGTTACTGTGATATATCAGAGTATTACAAACAATCTATCAAAGCAACACAGTCTGCCAGAGTATCACAAACAATCAACGACAACGCTTTGGAAATAACATGAAAGCACGTTGTTAATAATAATATATTAAAAATGACATTAACTTCTTGGCACCGCCAATTGAAACGGTGCGCCGCCGAACATACGTTGATATACGGTATATTCCCCCCCCCCCTTTTTTTTTTACTACCCGCCCCCTAACTGAGCATACGTCTTCAATCAACTCAGGGCACGTTGTTCTATCTTTTGTTTTCCCCTACAGATCTCCCTATATCCTCCCACATCTTTTTCACTTCACCTTTTCTCTTTTCCTTTATTAAGTGCAAAATCATGCTTTTTCCTTTAATGTTCCAGTTCTTTTTACCACCTCTGTCACCCTTTCCACATAGATCTGAGACACAAATACTTCCAAGTGATAACTGAAGAGGTTAAAATAACACATCTTTGGGTGGGTAGAAGAATGAGTGGAAGGGGCAGAGTGAGTTTATAAAACCTTCCCACTGCATACATAGTTCTGACTGAAATATAAATACTTCAAGTTACTTAATCGATAGACTGCCATCATTGCACATCGGAGAAGTCCATAAACAATCGGGTTTTTAGGTGGGTTGAGGAACGGGTAGAAGGGAGAGGGTGAGTTTATAAAGCTGAACAGTGCAAAACTATTCATGATTGCATTTCATTAGCACTCAGAGAAGACAAGGGGTACACAAAGGGGCAGATAATTACATACATACATAAAAACCTAAACATACAGAAACACATGAAAACTATCAGCAGACCCGATTCCAAATCAAGCAACAGTCATAATAAAGGAACAAGTTTGTTTCGGTGCTCCTTTCGCCGAAATATACAGTATTATGTGAGGTGTTTTCGTAAGATCCGAATGTCGTGAACTATGTTACATGAAGGGGGAAATCAGGAAGGGTATGAGAAGAAAGAAGAAGAAAAAATGATTCAAAATTTAGTTGGGTGTCCTTCACAGGATAATGCAGAATCAACCCCGATATTTTTTGGCTGTTGCTTTTTTTTTTTTACAGACAAATTTACATTCAGTTGTCTTTGCCCTGAATGGTCGGCTCTGACTACCATTGTCGAAACCAATGCAAGTCGTTTGTTGCAAAATTTTCTGCAGCTGGGATCGAACCCGGCACCCCGGAATTACGAACTACGGCGTTCACAATGCCGAAGCAACAGATTCCGAATGACTGTATAAAAGCTTAGACTGCGTAACACAAAAAGCACTTTGGATACATGCGGTTACAACAACGGCCCTAAAATCCCGAGTGTCTTCTAGGTAGACCTCGCTATGGACTGTGATTCCTAAGCCTCGTTTAATCCCAGTATTGCACTATCGTATTCCCCATGTGGTTCCGGGGTCCCATTGTGGGAAAAAAATAATAGACCCACTGCCTTCTTAACAAGCATGTCATAAGAGCCGACTATTAGAGGTTTCCTTGGAAGTCCATCTGCCGAGAGGCAAGGAAATAACAATCCGCGCGAAATGTCTCAAACATTGGGGTGGGGGGGGGGGGGGCTCTAGGGGCCTGAGCCTCTAGGATCCAGCCACTATGACTTTTTTTTATGTCTTTCATAGATAATTGTATGTGTTGGTTGTTTCCGTAGTGTAATCTTCACCAAAAGCTGACACACCCCTACCAGGTTACGAAAAGCTAATTATGCGGTTAATCACATGTATTTTGTCAGTCGTTTTTCACATTATTTAGATATTTTCTTTATGTCATTCTAATCGCGTTGCGTATGAACAAATACTGCTGTTGGCAAATGGACAGTTTGTGTGTATGTGTGTGTGTGTGTGTGTGTAGAAAGAAGGGTGGGGTGGGTGCGTGCATGTATGCGCGCGAGGCCAGTCTCTCTGCGTAAAAAGAGACCGAATCACGTGGGTTAAACACTCCACGATAATCTCCCCAAACAAACTAGGTCACGTTTCATTCATAATATTTTAGACTGGTCTGCTGTCAGAGGGGTTACAGGGTGCCGTTATGTTGTTTCCTTTCTGGCTTGTCTTGCATTTACGTTTTTCTTCCGAGAAAGAGAATGCCTGTGGCATAGGTTGCAGCACTCTCTTCGGGGGTTCTGTGTTAGATCCAGTTTCTAAATGTTTTTTTTATTGTTAAAAGCGCTGGCGTTCTTAAATGTACAACACGCGATATCAACGGCATTGCCGAACACCCCCGTAGCAGTGTGCGAAGGTCGGATGACTGAAGGTCGACCAATCAGAAGTGAGCTAGTGTGTATATGGGCGGTCCGTTGGGAGACTTTCGTGGAACTAACCGCACTCTGGTAATGAAATGAAGCCTGTGTAAGTTAGGTGTACAACTGGCATCCTAGGGAGACAGAATTAAAATTTTACAAAATTCCTGAGCACCATTTTAGTCCTTCTGTCAGTCTTTCTATCTGACTATTCACCAATAATTTAACTGACTCATTCGTTAATTTTCTGCCTGTCCATAAAAACGCAATTTACTAAATTATATGCAGTACGGTATAAATTGGGAGTCGCCGTGGCCGAGCGGCTAGACGCTCGCCGCGGATCGGAAGGTCGTGGGTTCGCTTCCTGGCTGAGCCAGACTTTTTTCAGAAATGACCTACGCTCCTAGGTCGACCCAGCATTGAGTGGGTACCGGGTGCAGTGAAGGCGGTTGGCGTGATACTGACCACATCACCCATCTTGTGCCGATTGGTCTATAAAAATATTGGTCTAGCCCTATATGCCCTATACGCCTTAAGGCGTGGAAAAGGGTCCTTTACTTTTACTTTTTTACGGTATAAATTAGGTAAAAGACAATGGCGGATTTTCTTCACTGCCTACACACATGGTATCTTATTCTTTTCTAGAATACCCTGCAGAGTTAGGACAGGAATAGATCTCTGGAACAGGCCCTTCTGTTCGCTTCGTAAATGGTACTTTTCAGTGTCTCCGATATTTCAACGGTCCGTCTTCTGCGTGGTCGATCCCTGGGCCTGTTAACCGTTTTATCTGTGTAACGTTGCTCTCTGTGATGCACAGTCTGTTGCCAATCTTGGTTATCAATTTATTAAAAGGTTACGGAGGACTATCTTCACATTCGCCACTTTCTATCGCCTGTCTACAGTCTACGTGACTTTCAAACCCGCTTCTTTTAACGAAACGCGCCACTGATTGCTGTTCAGGTGGACCCGTTGTATAGTGTTCACCTTCACATATTTCTGACACCCCTCTTGTTACGAGGTCAGATGAAAGATCGCGCTTAAGTAAGTTCTTCAAAAGTAAATTGTCGGTTTGTAGTTCGTTGTTTTCTCTCTGCACTTCAATCAACTGGTCTTTAAGCTGAGCAATCACTGCGTTCGACTGGATGAGTTTCTCTTGAAGCTCAATCACCTGCAACTGAAGGTTTTCTACAAATTCACTTACATTAACTCCTGGTATTGCTTTACCTGACCCATGCTTTGTTTTCTTGGTTCTTTTTTCGAATGCAGATGCTTCATTGAGGCCAGAGGTTGGTCTAGTAACTGAAGCTTCACTGTGTGTTATGGTACTGGCATACTCAGTTAGATTATGAGGTTTTGCTGTCCTGTCTCGGGGAACAATTATCGGGGCTTTCTGAGATTCCTTATTATGAGTTCCATATTTGCGTAAGTTCTCCATTCCCGGTGTTTCATTTGTTGCTTCCTGGTTTGCGATGCTAGGGAACGAGCTTGGGCGAATATTTCCAGTGTTATACAAGACCTGGGAGCCAGATTTCGACGGTATCGACACTGCATGTCGTAAAAGACTGTCAAAACTTAAATTAGCACGCTTGTCCTCCAATGACGCCTCGGAAATTGATGAATCAGATAAGTGCAATAAGTTTCTTTTTCTTTTTTGGGGGGAACTAGGGGCCATGATCTGGGACGGCTCGGCAGACTTTCGTAGAAGGAAAATGCTTTCCGGGGGGGGATCGGCAAGGAAAGCGGTCCCGAGAAACCTAAAAAAAAAAATTTTAAAATTTTTTAAATTTTTCCGTACAGCTGGGTTTTGTGGAAAAATTTTCATTAGAAATTGTTATGGGCTGTTGCAAAGGGGGTTTTTTTTATGTTATTTTAAAAAGGGCTTAAACCCTTGGGAATTTTTTGGGGGAACGACCTATTTGCAGGGGTTGCCAAAGACTAAGGGGGAAAAATAAATTTTTAAGTTAGGAAAACAAAAATAAATTGTAGGGTTTTTTTCGCCCAAAAGGGAAGGGTTGGAACGGACACGGGTTTTTGGGAGACAGGGAAAACTGGGAAATTTTCAAAAGAAAGTTATGGGTTTTTGCAGGGGGCCCTTTTTAAAAATTAAATTTGAGCAAATGGTCCAAACTTGGGGGCGCCAAACCCCCAAGGTGGGGTGGTGTGGGGCGGGGTTTTAAAAAAGGGAAAGGGGTGAAGCAATTGTTAAATTGAGCGCATTTGCACTTGTACTAATCATAATTTTTAGTTTTAACAGTCATGCAAACAAAAAAAAAATGCAAAACGTTTGGGGGAAATGACCCCCAGGTGGGCTTTTTCCCAACATTTGACCACAAATAGCAGAAATTATCAAGACAAATATGTCAACCATCATACTGATATTTGAACACGGAATTTTCAGTTGTTGAAGATTGTTTATTGTGTTAATTGATATTTTGATTTGTGCGGATGTCTTTCTCCAAGTTTTTTTTAAAGTATGTTTGGGAAAATTTTTTTGTTTTTCCCTCTTTAAAACATTTTGTTTTTTTTTTAGGGGGAGGAAGGGGAAAAAAAATGGGGGGGGGGGGGTGCCGCCTTTCATGAAAAAAATGGAACCACTGTAAAATTTTAAGGACACGGGGAAAACTTTTTAAATTTTTTTAAAAAAGAGAGATGGGTTTTTGTAAGGGGCAAATTTCCCCGGAAATTGATAAAAAAATATTACTTTTTAAAAAAAAAAATTTTCAAAAAAAAAAAAAAACCCTTTTAAAATTTTGGTTTTGGGCCCGGGGGGCTTGAAAAAAAACCTTACCCCCCCCCCCCAACACCCTCCCCCACAAAAAACGCCAGGAAAATTTTGGCATTACGGGTTAAGCCTCAGGCGCGCCCTTAAAAAACCCAAAAAATTTCCCAAATTAGGGTTAGCCCAAAAGTATTTTCCCAAAAAAAAATTTTAAAAAAAAAATGGGAAAGGAAAAAAAAGGACGGGGGGCCCCAAATGAATTCCCTTAAAAGTTAAAACCCCGCCTGTACAAGGCCCCCAAAGGGGTTTAAACGGGGGGGGGAACCCAATTTTCAAGAGGGAAACCCCGCCCATAAAATGCCCAAAACCCCCTAAAGAAGCAACAAATTAGAGGGGGTTTTGGCCACTTGATTTCCGAA